>NQII01006036.1:90943-136219 GCA_002778355.1 Clitarchus hookeri
CTGACTGCTCGATCCTCGACTGACTGATCCGTTCCTCCCTCCTTCTCGTGGTTTTGTAGGCTCCATCGCCATATTCAACTTGCACCGTCCCTGCACGTGGCCGGGGTGCTTGCCGCGTCCCCCCTGAGTCGTAAAACACGTGGCCGCTGCTCCTGTGGTCCGCTGTCGGCCTGGCGTCGCCCCTTGATACTGGCCTGGAAGTTTATTGTTCCGTTCTGCACGTGCGGGAACTCTTGGGTGGCCTCTTTGGTTCGGCGCACTTATGNTTTATTGTTCCGTTCTGCACGTGCGGGAACTCTTGGGTGGCCTCTTTGGTTCGGCGCACTTATGCCTCCGGATATGTGTCGTTATTCTCCCCAGCACGCCCGCTAAAAGCTCTCAATGTTTATGGCAGAAACTAGCCCGGGACAGACTCAGCTGCTGGTGTGGGCTCAGCGTCCCTTGGCAGCTGCGGGATGCAGCTGCATCCGCCTTCCTCCGCACGTGGTCGTTCCGCCGGGCCGTCCTGGTGCCATTCTCCTCATCACGTCCGCAAAACCCTTAATCCTTATTGCGGTTGTCCGCCTGCGAGCTTCGCCAGAGGGTGTGTTCTGACGAATAAAATATAGGGACGCAGAATGCGTCAATCAACACCCCACCGCTCTCTGCGTCAGTGCACGCTCTTGCATTTCTTCCTCTTATGGTTGTCCTCTGGGCTAACCGCGGTTCTATGCGCGCGCGGCGCTGCTCCTGCGTTGCCGGGAGGCAGCGAAAACAGCTGGAGCGGTCTTCTGCTTCTGACCTCGTTAGGGGGGGAGAGGGGCTGTCCCCCTCCGTACTCTGTCGCGTGGCACTGGCAGTGCGTCTGAGGGAAAGTTAGGGCTTCTGCGTCACAAACCAGTTTGTGAGGGGCACACCCTCTTACAATTTAAGAACATCGCAGGCCCGTAAAACCCTGGGGGTCCGAGCTTCTACCTGCTCCTAATTCTCAGGCAGGGAGGGGGTTTGTCTCACACTTTGAAAATTGACAAAAAGCACAAACAAAATNAAAAAGTACAAACAAAATAAACCCTGGTCACATTGCACTCTCCTCTTACATCCTTACAATTAATTACACTGGTTCATTACACACTCTGTTCTGCCGCACTACCCGGCCCGTCCAGGCAGGGGTAAATTTTTACTGAACATTTGCCAACAGGTTATGTGAGCAAGCTTCTCTTACTACTTAGAAACAAAAAACCCTGTTATCTTATGAGCCTCTCTACCGCTCCACACGAGCGTAAGCAACACTGACCCTCGCAGAAAAAATGAACACACTTTGTTTATGGGGGCTGGTAGGCCTCTCAACACGAAAAAAAAAAAAAAAAACATCGTTTTCTCCTCCGACCTTGTGACTCGTGACTCGTACCCGAAAGAAACAACTTACAATGGCTGAGGCTCTAAATCTCGAATTGTAATACATAGTTACACCTTTTTATCCACGTAACTTGCCAACGGTAAACAACAAGCGAACATCGGTAAACCCTAAATAACCATTGCTACATAATGAGACTGATGAAGTGAAACATCGGTAAACAATAATAACCACTCTCAAACCCAGCGGTAAACGACTGGTACATAATTGCGCATTTCTCGGGATTAACAACACCATGCATGGCCCTGGCCGTGACGTGAACACACGTTATTTATGAGGGCAGGTAGGCCTCTCAAAACAAACTTCCTGGCGGTCTTTTACTCACTCTGACTCTGGCGGTAAAAAAAAACTCATATTCCTATCTCGGCTGGCGGCTTAACTCTCGAATTTCACCTTACACACTAACCCTTGTTAAACATAACACCAACTCTGACGAGCTAAAATCACGCGAATTTAACCGTATTTTAATTACCGCGGCACTGCCACTTTACCGCATAAAACCACTACATACCTTAAGAATTTCTTATTAAAACTCTAAGCCAAAGATTCCAAAAGACTGTACAAATTTTTGCCACTTGTAGAAATTTTCCAAAAAAAATTTTATTTCAGAACTTTAAAATCACCGGTTAACCTATAAAAGGGTCACTTAAAAATAATTCAAGTTATCTCGGACCTTTTACATAACATAACCTTTCATTCTACCCAACTCGCTCCATTGAAATAAAACATTTAATTTTCCCGACACAACTACTTGGAATCACCACGTATCTCGCGTCACGCACGTCCACGCGGCCTGCGAGAGCCCCGTCATTGGCCAGAGCCTCGTTCCTTCCTCTCTCTCCTCGTAGATTAAAAATTACTAATTCTTACTCGTTTATCAAGCGATGCTTACTGACCTACGGACTTTTTCTGTAGTAACACGTAACACAATATAAAACGACTGATTTAACCATGATTCTCGCCCTCAGCGTCGTTACGCAAAGTATACTCGTCACAAGCGGTCCACTTATACAACCAAAACGTATTATCAAATGTAGTCAACGTCATAAGCCATGACAATTAAGAAATTAAATAACTCACATATGGTTCTCTACACTATATTTAGTAGGCAGCTTTTTCCCGTAACACTTTACATACTATATACATCCAGTAACAGGTATATGAAAATTAATACTTAGCAACTTAACCAAACTTTGGCGATTAAAAAGTATTAAGGTTATTGCCACTGTCTGTGTAGTGACTGGTTGTAATTTTTACTGGCATTTCTTACTGGTATCTGTTGGGTTATCTTTTAACACACTCGTAAACAATGCTTTACAGTGGTAAACAAAAAGTAAAATGGCTGTTGATACACAGTGGTAAACAAAAAAGTAAACAATATACAAACATCGGTGAACATCTATTAATTGGGGACACACAAGTGCAAACAATCAGTAACTGGCAAACAGTGCTACTGATGAATTTAGCTTGGGTACAATGAGACAGATGTCCTGCCGCTTTTGTTGCGGACTTTCGTGGTTTTCACTGTGCATGTTTGAACACATAATTACACTACAACATTGACTTGATAAGTCGGCTGAAGGCCTCTCCACACTTCGCACTTGCGGTTTTGAAATTAATCGGTCCCTTTTCACTCGGTAAACAAAATATCTTCTTCTGCACGGTCTCGCCTTTGTCGCTCTATGAGGGGGGGGGTGTAGTGTGGTAAACACTTTACCTGGTGCTGTATTTGCGGCCCCTGGAATAGGCGGGGCCTGGAGAAGTCCCGTCGGTTGTTTACTTACGGCTGGCTGGAAAGAGACCGCCTCATCTCTTCCCGCAATGTGGGTTTGGACCGCCTGCTGGGGGGAGAGGGAAGGTCCCCCCCCCTCCCCGTCCATCACTTGTTCAGTTGACGTCCGCGGGCTGCTATCTCGTCCCGCCGATTGGTTGGGTCTGCATGGTACCGCCTCGCCTCGCTGAAGTTGTCTGGGTTCGACTCTTTTCCGAGGCAGTCCGCTTACTTCCTTCTTCATTTTCTCCGCGGCCGTTTTCTTCTCGCGTCGTTGCCTCCCACGTCTATCCCCGCGCGCGCTGGAGTTTCGGCCTCCTTCATTCTTCGTTCGTGTTGCGTCACACTTCTCGTCTGTCCTCTTCACGCGCTGCTTCCCGTGTGCGCGGCGCTAAAGTCTGGCTCTTAAATTCCTGGTGCGTTTACTCGTGCGCGCCATAGTTAATTTATCTTCGGGCACCGACTGCGTGATAACACTGGGTTTGTTTCGCGTCTTGCGTTTACCCCTACCTCGCAGTCTCTGTACCATACAGTGCACTATTTTTCCTGCTCTTTTCTCTGCCGCTCACTCAGAGCAGACTTATGGCGGGCGGAAATACTGGTATACTTGTTCGGAAAGTGTCCCTATTCCCCATCCAGGGAATTAGTACTTACTTTTTCCTACTTTAATTCGTCAGCGCAGTATTTGTCCTGTCCGCCTGACACCACATCACTCCCACCATCCAGTGAAAGTAACCACTCTCCGCTAATACGTCCTCTTGCCCGTTCCTGACACGTCCTCCTGCCCGCTACTGGCATCCGCTCCACGTTTCCGCTCCCGTTCACTAATTTATGCTTCGTTTTTCTCGTCGTTCGTCGGAACGGTAATTACCTGACGGCCTGACACCCCGTCCTTTTTCACCATCCAGTGAAATGGACCTACTTTCTTCGCTCCAACGTCCTCCTGCCCGCTTCCGGCAACTCCTCTCATCTCCCGTTCGTGTTGGCGCGGTAGTTAGTTACCTGCCCGCCGGACACCACATCACTCCCACCATCCAGTTTCATATGCTTGAAGAATAGTAAAATATAGTCCTAATATGATCGTAATTATTAAACTTAAATGAAGTGACTTCCTTTCTTCGCTAATACGTCCTTCTGCCAGCGCCTGGCATCCGCTCCATGTTTCCTCTCCCATTTGCTAATTTCTCCCTCGTTAATTGGGACTTCTTAAAGTAATATTGCTGGACGCTACAGGGTGTTTTGTCATAGCCTCCCTGACGTCAGTGTTTAGCCTGGCTGGCTCGTTATCGTTCACCATCTGGTGACATAGTAACCCACTGGGGATTTCTATTCTTCTCCGCCTTCCTCCTAAACTCCGCGCACGTCTGCCGCCTGCCGTTTTCTCGTCTGGTTTATTGCCTCGCTCCCTCCTCGGTTCTATACTGTCGGGAAAATGGACGCCACGAGTTTAATTTATGACTACTCGAAGTCACGAGGGTTGGTTTATGTCTCCCTCGAAGTCGTGAATGTGCCTGACTAGCTCGGTCAGGGCAGAGGTCCCCTTTCTCCCGGGTAATTTAGCTTGTCCTTGCCTCTTTCTATACAGATTTCAGCATGCCCCTAAGTTGGGCGCCAAAATTGATACTTGCCAATGCTGAAGTTTGGAAGTAGGTATTGAATCTGCTCTGCGGCATGAGGCGCCAGCACTTGATGCTAGCCCTCAGTGATAGGGTGTAGGAATACGTTGACACTGCTGTCTCTAGGTACAATTTACTAATAAATTAAACCTTATTTGCGAGTTCACATAATTTGTTGCTTGAACAGGTTAACTGGTACATAAACTCACGAGACAACTCCCCTCCCCTTTTTCTATGTAGGCTATGTATGGTTTGACGCCGCGATTGGCATCGTGATTGGGGGGGGGGGCAGGATTCTTCACACCTGGTGTAGAACTACTTATCTGACAGTGTGGCGCTGTCATCCCTCGGCTGGCGACTTGGAACTGCTCCGACGCTTGGTGGGGCGTCCCGACGCCTGCTCTCGGAACTCCTCCTCCCGGGTCCACTCAGCACTCTTCGTTTGGCGATGGCAGGTTGCCGTTTTCTCGGACTCTTCCCGCCGTACGTCCCGTTTGACTGCCTCCGACTGAGGTCCACGTCTTGATGCATTTGGCGAACTCGTTTTCTCTCGGCTCCCGGTCCACCCTTCTCGTTTGACGAAGTCTGACTGACTTTTCTCGTATTCTTCCCGCCGTACATCCAGTTTGACGGCCTACGACTGAGGTCCACGTCTTGATGCATTTGGCGAACTCGTTTTCTCTTGGCTCCCGGTCCACCCTTCTCGTTTGACGAAGTCTGACTGACTTTTCTCGGATTCTTCCCGCCGTACATCCCGTTTGACGGCCTCCGACTGAGGTCCACGTCTTGATGCATTTGGCGAACTCGTTTTCTCTTGGCTCCCGGTCCACCCTTCTCGTTTGACGAAGTCTGACTGACTGTTCTTGGATTCTTCCCGCCGCACGTCCCGCTTGACGGCCTCCGACTGAGGTCGATGTCGTGATGCATTCTCCATCCTCTACTGACTCCGACTGACGGACTCGTTGACATCTCTCAACTGACTGCTCGTGTCTGACTGCCTGATGTCGTCCGGTTCCGAACCGGATGTCTCGCTCTAGGTCCTCCAACTGACTCCGACTGACTGGCTCGTTGACGTCTCTCAACTGACTGCCCGATCCTCGCACCTGTTTCGTCCGGCTCCGACCGGGACGCCTCGCTTCAGGTCCCCCGACTGACTGCCTGACTGCTCGATCCTCGACTGACTGACCGATCCTCCCTCCTTCTCGTGATTTTGTAGGCTCCATCGCCATATTCAACTTGCACCGTCCCTGCATGTGGCCGGTGTGCTTGCCGCATACCCCCTGAGTCGTAAAACACGTGGCCGCTGCTCCTGTGGTCCGCAGTCGGCCTGGCATCGCCCCTTGATACTGGCCTGGAAGTTTATTGTTCTGTTCTGCACGTGCGGGAACTCTTGGGTGGCCTCTTTGGTTCGACGCACTTATGCCTCCGGATATTGTGTCGTTATTCTCCCCAGCATGCCCGCTAAAAGCTTTCAATGTTTATGGTGGAAACTAGCCCGGGACAGACTCAGCCGCTGGTGTGTGCTCAGCGTTCCTTGGCAGCTGCGGGATGCAGCTGCATCCGCCTTCCTCCGCACGTGGTCGTTCCGCCGGGCCGTCCTGGCGCCATTCTCCTCATCACGTCCGCAAAACCCTTAATCCTTATTGCGGTCGTCCGCCTGCGAGCTTCGCCTGAGCGTGTGTTCTGACGAATAAAATATTGGGATGCAGAATGTGTCAGTATGTATACATGCCTAGCAGAGTTACCACTTGCAATGGCGCTGGGGAAATGTCAGGGAATTATATGAAAGCTATATTTCTGGTGAACTTGTGAAAATAGTCTGCATATCCAATAAAAAACGTTTTGAATACTATGTGCAATTTTATTATGCTTATCTGTTAAAATTTTACATGGTTACTGTAGTAGCACGACTGGTTGTATTGCCATCTTGGCTTGAGGAATATAGCGAACAGTATTGCGAACAGTATTTTCTCGCCATTTACTTACATTTTGGTTAAAGTGACAACCTTTTTTCTATTTGATTATTTTCACTGTTAATAGCATAACTACAGTATACAGTGGTTTTGGAAGTGAAATCTGACAGGATTTTCACAAGTTCATCACTGTATACTTCTAAAACTGTAAGTGGGAAATGTTTAATTTTCCTCGCAATATACTGTGGGTATTTTCTTCAGGGGTATTATGATGCAAGATCAGAATAGTTATTTTGGTATAAAAGTATGTTGCAATGTAAAGAAGCAAATATTTTAAACAAAAGGTTTTTTTCTTTAATTTTTGTAGACTTTTTGTTATTTGTTGAAAAGGAAGGGGGATATAATAATATTGATCTATGCTTCATATTGGACTTGTTCAATGAAATTTAATCATTCTTAACAACTATTAATTTTACTGAAAACAAAAATTATATTAAATATTTAAAATATAACTAAATTATTTATACTTAAAATTGAATAATTAAAACAAAGAAGTATAATTAAATTTTATAAATTTTAATTATAAGTGTTTTTTTTATATGCAATTTTGGTTTTTAGTAAGCTGATCAGGCTGAATAACTTCTGAATTTTGTTACATATATTTTTTTATTTCGAATTCGGCGACATTGCATGTAAGATTCAAATAGCCCACCAATTTTATTAGCAGTTTTCGTCACAGCCACACAAGCGCTAGTGGTGCATTTTATGGTTTTGAAGTCAATTGCTTGAGTCAGCTTTCTATAACTAACTCTGTTCTGTGATGCCAACAATTTGGAATTCAAAACATGAAAGTCGTAGATAATAGAATACATAAGGAGAGTGCATCTCATACCACTGATGTATTCCAAACTACATACACCATGCATTGTTTTGATTCCATGTGAGTGACACGGCCTGTACTTTTTTTTTTCGGTGTTTACTACGTTCGTATTTTTATTTAAGTATATTGTCATATTTTTTCTGATAATAAATAGAAATCGAAAAATATTTTCTGAAATTAGACAATTAAAATTGCCATGCCTTTTTTTAATATTAAAAAAAATTAAATACGACCATTTATTATAGTAATCAAATTTACAGCACATTTTTTGGCTAAAACAGAGTAAGTTTTTAATGATATGTGACATTTTTTATGTTTATCAGTTTTATTCTTTATGCGAGTTATTATAATTGCAGTCGACATTTATTATGTTAAAGACAATTTGTCTAAGCAGGCAATTTTAATTTATTTTTCAACTGTGTTTATTTATGCAGCATATTTATATGTATTTCCATTCTTGCATTTAGGAACTATTACTGCTGCATCATTACCACAGTTGTTAAGTGGCATGATAAATTAATTGGTAATTGGTGAGATTTTGGAAAATATTTTAAAGTCCGTTTTTAAAAGTGAAGCTAGCCATCTTGATACACGTTAAGCAGTCGACTCAGGTGAGCCGAGTCAGGTGAATTAATTGGATTTTTATGAGTACATGTTTAGTCGAGTTCGCCCCTGAGTTACATGCCATTTGTAACAAATGAAGACACGTGGCAAGTAGAAGAAGGCCTGTCGGTCGCCACCCGCGTAATAATTCAGTGAGGATAATTGTAACTTCTGTGGCAATATTTAAGTGGCATATGAACTTTATTTATAGCTCTATAAGCCAAAGCACATACTTTAGGGAAGCTATTCACCTAGTGGTTTCTACGCATTTAGAGTAACTCTTTGTAGTGGTGGAACGAAGAAAACTTTAAAGCATTCGAAATTTTCGTAGTTTTAATCACACTTTCAAATGAAATACTGATAATTTAATTTGCAAGCAAAGGTGCTAACATACATTTTCTAAACGTTTTCGTTCTGAAATTTGGATTTTGTTTTATTGAACACTGACTCTCTTCAATTTTTAACTACAGACAACTTGAAGTGAGTTTCTTGCCTGCGCAAGCTAGTAGAGTACAATTTTCAGAATAATTTTTTTTCAGTCTATAATCAAAAATTTTTCTGTTTCCTTAAAAGTAAAATATAATTTTAGTACCAAAACAAGGGATGCCCGTGTTATAAATGACACATAATTTTTCACACACCTTTCAATGCTTGTTCATAGCCATGCTAATGTAAAATTAATTGTAAATGTTTGTCTTAACACATATATTTCCTCTTCTTGGTAAATTAATTAGAAACAAAGGGATAAATATTATCCACGATTTTCAAAACGTCTTTGCTGGGTATCCTCATTTATGCAGCGAGTAGAGTATTTTTCACCCTTATGTTCTTACGCTCGGACCCCGATTTTATTTGGTGCAAATTTGTTGTGGCTGTAAGGGGAGCAGAAAAGTGTGAATACAGTTTGACTGAACAGAGTACTGGCACTGAAGAGAGTAGTGAAATGGTATCAGGTTGGGCATCGGTTGGAACCTAAGTTGTCTTAAAAGCATACCTCTCTTGATTAACTTTGAACAACTCTCCCGTCTGGAATTCATAAAAGCAGTTTGTCGTGTTAAACGTTGTCAGATAGTAAAATCTGATATGGAAATTATGACATGGTTTATCCCGCACTGTTCGGGCGTGGCTTTGGATGTTCTTTTGGAAGGTCTGGAGTAAGAGGAAACATGGCTGCAAATAAAATCTATGTAGTGTAGGGCTTTATGTTCTGAAAGGTCGTTGCGAGATTTGCTACAGAATCATGTGTACAGATTCCAGAGAAAAGGTGAGAAGTTGAGTCAATTCATACAAGAACAAGTATGAAAGTACCCCACCCCCCTACTCCAACAATGGCCACTACCCTGAGCGAAAAAGAACCGATTGTATTAATTCTTGAGAAAATGTTTCCCTCTGCTATGCAACCTTGCATTTTCATGTATAAATCAAAATCTGTCCAGGAATTGAAAGCATGGGGGTTTGAATGAGGACAATTTAGATTTTACCTTGGACCAGTATTCACGGGAGCAACAAAAAAAAAGCGGAATGGTCCAGTAGATGCTGATGTAGGCAAGAAAAGGGTGGTCACTTGCTACTGTTGCGGCAAGGGTGTGTGCTTGCACAGTGTACGGCACCTAAAATAGAGATGCGGAAATGTTTTAACTGCGGGCGGCGCGTATGTCATATCGCCAAATATTTCGCCAGAGGTGTAAGAGGAGTGATGCAGAGAAGGGCCAGGAACAACTTGCTTTGGTTAATGCCAAGAGAGAAAAAGCTATGGGTGCCATTCACTGTGGGTGGAGTATCAAGTTAAAGCAATGTTGGACACAGGAGCATCCTCATGCTTCATTAATCAAGAGTTTGTTACTCGAATTGTTAAAGCGAAACCAGAACTGAAACATTGCATTTCGGTGGAGGAAGGGAATGCCTTGCAGGCTGCTAATGGTAAAGAATGTCAGTTAAAATTATGTGTTACCCTTAACTGTAGTTGTTTAAAATATTAATGGACTAGAAAATTTTGTGTGGTCCCGCACCTGATATGTGAAGCTGTACTTGGGTAAAATTTTTTACAAGAAACCAAGAAACTGCTGGACTTAAGCAAAAATTTTTATTTTTGAATTTGCTGCAGGGTGCCAGATACAGTTGAACGGTAGTGCACTGGTGAAGCAGTTAAAAGTCTGTGTATGTATGAAGACTCAAGGGGATGAATTGTCTGATAGTCAAAGGGAAGAGTTACAAAATCTAATTACCTAGTTCCAGGATGTGTTAAATGCTAAATTAGGCAAGTGTGAGCTTTTGCCATATACCATACGGGTGTCAGGCGATAAACCTATTAAATGCTTACCACAACAATGTTTGCCACTCAAATTCTCTGTATTTCATAACATCACAGTATAAAAAATAGGTGGGAAATTTCAGGTTGGTATTCGACTATATTCTGCTCAACAAAAAAATTAAAGTTGGTCCCTTTCCTATGCCCAATACATAAATTATATTTCAGTATCTGTCTTAGACGTTGTACTTAACAGTATTTGATTTTAATTCGGCTTTTCATCAGTGTGTGCTGTAGAAGGATAGTAAATGTTACACCAGTTTTTGACGCCATGAGGCTACTTTGAGTGGGAACGAGTGCCGTTTGGAGTAAATTTTGGTGGCCAATGCCTTTCATGAATTCTCAAAATATATTGGAGGACTTTCAATTCAAGTTTTTGGCGTCCTTCCTAGATGACATATGTGTCTACTCCAACACCTTTGAGGAACACATTGAACATTTCAAACAATTTTTGATGTAACTGAGTTAAGAGGGATTCACGGTAAATCAAGAAAAGTTGTCGTGGGCGAAGAAACAAATCGAATTTGTGGGCTAAATTTTGAGAAAAGGCAGTTTAATTATAAATCCGGCCAAGATCGCGCTGTATTGTAAATTTTCCTACGTCCAAAAATGAGAAAGGGGTGACGTGACTCCTTGGCATGCTTTGGTACTTCTGCAAATACATACCAAATTATGCATCATTATGTGCCCCACTTAACTATCATAGAAAGAAGGGGGTTGAGTTAGGCTGGGAGGAAGAACAACAAAGGAGGTGCCAGGCATTAAAACATGCGATATCGTATCCTCCTGTTCTGTTTTAGCCAATGTTTGACGAGCAGTTTGTTCTGCAGATAGATGCGAGTAGTCGGGTGCTAGGGGCTATATTGTTACAAGGAAATGAGGGTAAACTTAAGCCAATCGTTTAGGCTAGTAAGAACTTTATTTCCAACAGAGCAGGGATATCTTGCGTATGAGAAAAAGGCACTAGCGTACTTCTTTCGATTTGAATGGTTTGCGGCCTACCTTGAACATGAAGAGATTGATCTCATGACTGACAAACAGGTACTAACTTGGCTGTTCTCACATCCTTGTCAATTGGTAAAGCTGGGGAGGTGGGTGATGCAGCTAACCCGATTTAGGTTTAAAATTGTTTATGTGCAGGGGAAGGCGAATTGTAATACTGATGCTTTATCGTGCATGTACGATCTGTGAGAGTTTGTTGTGCCCCCTGAAGTCTCCAAAGATCCGGGGGTAGAGGTCTTGAGTAATGCATTACATTTGAACCTTGACTCATTTGTAAATGTGAGATAATGGCAGGAAGATGATGCTGAGAGTAAAAATATCGTTGAGAAAGTACTCAGGTGTGATGAACAGAATTACAAAGTGGTTAAGGGAGTGTTTTACTATGTAGGAAAGAAGGACAAAAAGCTTGTCTGGGTACTAAAGCCTTTAGGACCGATGATCTTGTAGTACTTTCACGACTCAATTGTAGGAGTACACATAGGCAACAAGGAAAATGGAACTGAAAATTCTAAAGGAGTTTTTGTGGCCTAACATGCACACGAAGATTAGTGAATATGTTAAGACCTCCCACGAATTCCAATGTGCGAAACAGCCTTCGAACACCAAAGTAGGCATGTATTCGGTGGAAATGCCAGTATGGAAATGGAAATGCATGTACGTTGATGTTTTTGGACCTCTACCTCATTCTACCAAGGGCAATAACTGTTTGTTGGTTTTAGTCGAAGGGTTCTCCAGGTTTGCCATACTGTTGCCCATGAGGGATATGGAGGTATCGCGTGTTTGTCGGACGATGGAAAATGAGGTGTTCAAGATCTTTGAAAGTCTCGATCACTTGATCTCAGACAATGCTTCTTAGTTTACAGGGAGGGTTATCCTATAACTTTGTTTCTGTTGGGGGTTAAAGAAATCCACAACAGTCTGTATTACCCTTGCCCTAACCTGGTAGTGCTACTTAATACTTTCATTAATGGTGCATTAAACATTTATCATCATAATAATCAGAGAAGATGGAACGAAAAGTTCGCACTATTGAATATTGCTTTAAACTCTGTCCGAAATGATGCCACTGGGAAATCGCCGGCAATGGGGTTGTTAGGTCGTGAGATTTCGCTCTCTTTTACTACCTCTCTGGGGAGTTGACTTATCGGGATTGTTCGATCAAAATGCAAAAATCCATTAAATCTGGAGGGAGGCCTATGAGGCACTTCTACAACCCCGCAGAAAATATTTGAAAAATGTAATAAGAAGAGAATGCCTTGTACTCTTAAAGTTGTTGACCTTGTGATTTATAGAAGAGTAACACAAACAAGAAAGTTGATTTAATTTTGGCCACGTTATCTTTGGCATATTATGGCCCGTATAAAGTGAAATAATTTCTCTCCCAGTTACCGTAAGCGTGGAGGGTCATTCTAATGGCTTTGTGGTCAGGAAGGCACATGTTTCGGCTTTGAAACTATATACGACAAAGATATCTTAGAGCAAGAAATTTTAATATAACCTGACTATTTTTTTGTTGTATCTGCATTCTAGTGTATCTTATAGTTTCTTATAATGTCAGTTGAGAGTGTTACGGTACTAGTTCTTCTTAATGTTTTGAGTTGTTTTGAGGTGGCCTTTTTTGATTAGGTTTCTAAGGGTTGTTTTTCTTTGTAATTGTTGTGATGGGCTGTTGTGAGAATATACGACAGGCAAAATTATGGATTGCCAAGTCATGCTTTAACCGAGTTGCTTTTTCGGCCTTGTAGGCCACTTTTAAGGGGGGAGGCTGTGGCATTATGTCACATTGTGTTTGTATTGTAAAGCTGGTGTTATTTCCATACGCGCCTTCGCAGATAGGAAATGCGTTTTTTTTTTTATTGACCTCTCTACTTGTTCGTGCTTGCTTGTAGTTGCGGTAGCGGCGGCACGAGTGTGGGAGTTGTCAGGGCTGTGTTGTGCTGGCGCCTAGCGGTGCGAGGCTGGATGTCAAGCAGCTGATTGGATGCCGAGATTCCTTGGCGAAGAATTGATCGATGCAGGTCACGTCCTGGAGAAGACTATTACATACTCGGGCCGGGTTTTATGTAATGAGCAGAAACGTGAGCCTGGCATGAATTGCTTATTCACACAATTGTTCATGCTGTAAAACACAAATTGTGTTTTGAGAGTTTGTGAGTTATCTTCGGCTGTATATAAATCGTTTGGCAAACTGTATTTTGTGTAACAAAATATGCTGCCGAAACATTTAGGGATGTGACGGGCTTTATTAGTGTTTTTGTACGAGAAAATTTAACTATGTGTTCTTGCACAAGTGATTCGTTCTTTAAGGGAAAATAAATGTATAAGTGATCAAACCATTATAAAGTTATATGGGTCGAATAGGGGCTTGAACGACAGTGGCCTGTATGTACGAGTTATCAGATGGACAACGTTTCCATCGGAAATTCATGTATCAGCCACGACATTTACTGTAAAGGTGCCTAGGTGATACATCCTACTAAATGCTGTATACGACCAGGTTAGATGACAGCAGGTGTTTATTTCGGCGACAAACTGCCTCAAGGTAACCTTCATCAAGTTTATTTTTGGCCTAACTGCTGCATCTTGAAGGCACACCAGCTACAATGAATGTGTTAAAAATGTTCTATGGTGATTTTTAGTGTTGATGTAATTTTGCTACTTCATAGTAGTCACCGCTACTTTATATATAGTTATTACGAGCGAGCAAGTCTGATAGTGACATTTGTATGACTCTTTTGGGTCGCACTGCTCGGAAGTATTAATATAAGGATACTTCTGTAACAATTTGAGGATCTTTCTTTGTGACAAATGATTAAGGTCCATGTTCATTCTTCTTCGGGCGTAACATACATTTTTTCATTGTATCAAACGTTTGGTTATGGTATTAGTTTTTGGCAAACAGTTTAAAGGTATTATCCTCACTTGCAGAAATTAATGCAATGCATGTGTGTAAAGCTGCCTTAGGGCTAATTTACAATAAAACATTTCTTCTTAGATACTATTTGGCCAAAGTTCTTGATTATTGTGGGTATCATGGTAATGGTTAGTAAAAATATTCAGAATTGTTAATATATTGGTAAATTATGTCAGAATCTTATTAGAAATGTTGGTCGCTCTATGATGGTTCATAATATGGTTCATTGTTGTATATGTTAAAATATTTATTTGCAAATTCCATGCAATTGCATTTTGGTAATGCTGTTTGGTTAAACTGTATATAGAAAGAGATTACTATTAAGGATAAAATACCCAAGCAGTTAACCTGTATTTTAATTAACAATGCTTATGGTGTGTATGATATTTCAATTATCATTACCCATGCAAAGAACTGAAACTTCTTTTGTTCAGTGGCTGGAAGATACGATAATAATTGGTTGCAGTGTACTTTCATTTTTAACAAATATATTTGATGACTTTCTTTAGGAGTTTATTTTTGCTTTATGTGCACCCTTTTACACTATTTGTTTTTTATGACACCGTTTGAGAACAAAAACGATGTATCGTCAAATTGGACCAATTTACAGCAAATGCCACTAGGAATGAGCATTTAGTTAAAACTGCATGCGAATAATCCATCGGCAGTGCATGACAGCGCGGGATGTTCTTAATGGTGCAGCCGGCATCTATCGCTGCACGCTGTGCATCCTGGCACCACAGCTGTCAACGCCACGCCAACCAGCTATGAGCATGAAGATGGTCAGCCAGTAGAGCATCTCACCATCATCAAATCTGGAAGCCCCTCATGTCAAGTTGTGTCTGAATAGTTCGGTGAATGGTATCAGAAAGAAAAAATACAGAAGAAACAAACAACTGATGTTTATTGGCCCTAAAATTAGTCACCATCTTCTACAACACATGCTTGGCAACATTCATAATGCTTCTGGAATCTGTCCGCAAAGGCCTCTTTAGAAATTGACCGCAGAGTCACTGTCACACATCGCTGGGTTGCCTTTATGGTAGCAAAATGTGCGGCTTTCAAGACACCTTTCAGACGGATAAACAGAAAGAAGTCCGCAGGTGAGAGATCATGGGAGTACATTGGGTGACTTGAGAAAAGGTATGACCTGCTGAGTCCAGAATTGGCGGGCATGGATCGCGCATATACATTATCGTGCAGCCACATCCTCTTTCCAGTCCTTTGATACTCTGGTCTAACACGGTGGATGCATTGGAGAGAACATTTCAAATCGTGTTTGTAGAATGCATTATTCACTGTTTGACCCACATGAACAAATTCCTTATGGATGATGTCATCGTTGTCGAAGAAGGCTATCAATATTGTCTTGACCTAGGACCTTTGCAGGTGGCTCTTTTTGAGTGACGGGGACATCGGTCAACACCATTCCATAGATTGCCACTTTGATTCTGGATCGAACTAATAGTCCTAGGTATGATACCTCATGATGGTTTATCGCAGAAAGGATGGATCCTGATCACACATGGTAATGAAATCTCCGGAGATTGCCATCTGGTGTGCTTTCTCGTCTTCTGTCAGCGTGTGCAGCACAAACTGTATTGCTGTTAAGATATCGGACCATTCACTGAATTTTTTTAGATCGACCTTGTACATCCGAATGCACCCACAGTCAGCCTTCACGTAAGGGTTTTGTGCTGGCTTCGCCACAAAATCGAGTGGCACGCATTAAATAAAAAGAAAACTAGGGGGCACCTGCTACTAAGTGTGCATGAGCAGAAGACGGAGAGCCGTCTATCACTGCGACACCTTATGCCTTGCAGACTCTGCCAATGCCGACGTCGCAATGTCTAGCATCAATCAAATGGTGGCAAAAGCTGTAACCCAGCAGTACCACTCACCGACACCTGCTCTTCTGTGCCAGAAGCCGATGGCAGCACCATGCGATGCGTGTACCACTCTGAGACATCTCGCTGCCCGGATGTATATAGGGGCTCCAGCCAACATGAGCCGCACAGCAGTGAGTTCTCCGCTCACTCCAGATATCATTCCAACTGCATCTACCCCAATGGACAACTACCCTGCAGATTTCGACTTCCAGGATGCCATACAAGACGTATCACCTGGGCCACCTGCCGACTGCCTAGACCGCCAGGTGATAATCACACCTAATGGAGTCATGATGCCCCTGAAACGCTCAGTCTCCCTTGTTATGTATGGGCTCATTGGCCTCTGAGTCAAACAAGTCACAACAATGTGATGGAGATGCTCAGCCATCTGTCTCACACCGCAGACGACCCTGTCACTGCCCACATAACAGCAGCAGCAAAGATGTGTCCTCGCCGTCTTGATGCTCCAAGCAGCTCTGCCGCAAACAACATGCCATGTGCACGACTTACGGGTGCCTCCTGGCTCCCAAAGCAGCCACAAAAGCGCCACTGTCATCCTGAGGTCAGAGTGGGAACAAGGAGCTCTTGGACGCGTGGTTCACGTCATGGTTAATATTCAGTATGTTGTAACCGCGGCCATTAATATCTCGTTTGATGTTCTCAATTAAAGTGTTGGGAGTTAGATCAAACACAACTTTTTGGTGACTTGTTCTCTGTGGTGCTATATGTTAAAAACATATTTTTGGCTTTTAAATACAGCAATGTGTATACTGTGTGGTATGACGTACATCCAGAAGGAAATTGTGTTTTTTTCCCTGTTGGTAGACAGTGGAATGTGGCTGAGTGGTGGCTTGTGGACAGCTTGAAGGGCCAGGTGTTGTTAAGGAAGTCTCATTTTGGACTTCTTGCAGGGTACTGTACCGGTTTGAAACCGGTCTGTGGCGCCACTAACGGCTTCTTGCAGAGGCACTTTGTCTCACCGGAATTTACTTGTTTTCATCTTTGGCGCAGTTTTTAGTGCTGTTTGTGGTCCCGTATCTCCAAATCCGGGTTGGATGTGGTTGATTGCTATAAGTGTTTTTGCAGCCACTGGTGCTGGAGGCTTTGTTGGCTAGTAAGGAAGCCCCGCATCCCGAGAGTGGGCCCGTCAGTCATCACATTCCCAACCTACTCCGTCCCCTTTTGCGGGGGAGGGGATAAACCATCCGAGAACTTCCTGGAGTATGTGTGTTTAACTAGAAGTGTGACTAATAATTATGGTGCAATGCATTGTGGCCTCTGACCCACTACGGGCTAGGCTCTAGATGACCAGTTTCCTGGCCAACCACAGTACTTGGGTTGTGTGCTGCAAAAAGATACATTGTTTTACTTGGGGAGGCAGAGGCCACTACTCCACGTCCATAGAGGTTGGCTCACAGTTCTCGCTGTGGTATATTATAGGGGTTTTCATTACGGAATATTCTGATGGTGATCTGATCATAGTTGAAAATCACTGATTTTGAAAAATAGCAATCACATTTATAACTGCCACTACTAAATATCTTTTAATTCCATTTTGATAAAATATGACGTAGACCAATCCCAGTGTACCAACACATCTAGCAAAAATGGTATGGTTTGGATTTTAGGTTAGAAAAATGATCTGTAAACAAATGCTTTGAGATGTATGTATACTTTCTCTAACCGACTTGTAATACAGTTTAATTATATTCAATTTGGTAAAAGTATTTTATTTATATAATAGTGCTTGTTATTTAAAAATTAAAGTATAGACAAACTACTTTCATCACCTTGAAAGTTTGTGGTCCTTTGGGGTAGGTCAATATTGGGTACATGTGCAGAAGACGAATAAGTGGTCTACCTTATCTTTGGTCAATGGTTGTGAGACCAGCTTTACAGTGTGTTAAATATTTGATGGATAGATGGAGAGAAAAAAAATAATTGCAATGCGATTGGCTGAAGAACATGTGACCGCTGGAGGAATGGGCGACTGCAACAGCTTAATGCTGGATTTTGTGGCAAAAGGTAATTACAGTACTACTGATGCTGAATTGGGATCGGCAAACTTTATCTGTGGGAATAATCTGTCAATTCAACTGGCCGACAATTTCATAAAATTGACCTCTGGAATGTTTCTAGAACTTTTCCTTGGAAATGCAAATAAAAAATGGGCAAAAATATGTTGCAAAATTGGAGCGATCGTGTTGAAGAAAGAATTTTAAATTAGTGAGAAAATCACAATTCAACCTTCTCATAAATGAGTCAACAGATGTTTCAGTCACCATGCAAATGAGTCAACAGATATTTCAGTTACCAGGCAAATAATTATAATGGTTCACATTTTCAGTACAAAGTTGTAGCATTTAGTGGGAAGTTAACAGGTGAAAATTTATTCGGCTATGTGAACTTGACCTTTGAGATAATTTCATGGCTGACTTTCTTACGCATGTGTTGAAGACAGGGCAACAGCTATGGTGAAAGAATTAAATTGGTTCCCCCCCCCCCCCCNNCCCCCTTCATGTGTCTGAGGCCAGTAAGAAAATGTATGGCTCCTTCATAGTACTTAGCATAGTGCTTGCTTGGCTGCATCAATTGCAAGTGCAAAAAATTCTAAATGTACAAGGAACGGCTGCCATGACATGTTTACACATACTTAAAAACATCTGGGGAAAGGCACAAGTTTAAAAAAAAACCATCCAAAATCCTCTTGGTGATGAAAACAACAAAATACTGTGACAGTGTTCAACCTTTTTTTATGACTTACCATATTGCATTGTCTTATTACACCATCAGGAGAAATGGACTGCACTTGCACAATATTTTGATTATTTGGATTCCAAACAGTGTATCCTAGAACCTGCATAGCACATTACAGAATCCTTGCATTCACCATCTGGAGAGTTTAACCTATTTTCTCTTCTCGAGTGCAGTTTTGCATAGATTTATAACATTAAATTTTTTTTCCTGCAAGAGCAGCCATATGTTCAAAAGCTTTATTATGCT
Organism: Clitarchus hookeri; assembly: GCA_002778355.1. Taxonomy (NCBI): domain Eukaryota; kingdom Metazoa; phylum Arthropoda; class Insecta; order Phasmatodea; family Phasmatidae; genus Clitarchus; species Clitarchus hookeri. The sequence goes on from NQII01006036.1 coordinate 110,236, forward strand.
TCTTTTGTTTCATTGCACAAGCTTATTGCAAGCTTTGTACAATTTTACATCATGCAAGAGACATCTGATACTTATGTTGACTTTGGGAGGAAAAATCAACATTCTGATGCAGCACTTTTTGTTGGGCAAGCAACACAATCATTTCTTCAAAATTATCCAGTAAATTTAAAGGAATAAAACTTAAAAAAAAAACCAATATTCACAATTTCTACAGATGGCAAGCGTTGTATTGCTTATTACCTCTGCAGGCTAATGTATTAAACACTGACACATTTGATCCAGCTAAGAGACAGGGGAATAGGAGAAGGTGGTAGCTCACATATCATTGGAGCCACCAATGTTAGATACTCTTATGCACAAATTATCAAGGAGAAACACTATTAAATTCTAATAAAAAGTGAAATGAGGAATAGAGTAAAGCACATTAACAAATAATGCTTATCTGCAACTATATGTTTTGTGGACAAGGAAGTTGTACTGTAGTTAAACTATTTTTACAAATAATGAGAATACTTCGATGAGTTGACTTTTGGTGCTCCAGTTTTTTTTTCTGTGCTAAATTTGCTGTAAAAATATAAAATTTTGTCTTGTTAGGATTTTTTTTTTGCGGTATGGCAGCTTCTCTGGTGTGAACATGCATTTTCAAATTGCTTACTCAATAAAACTTTTTTAAAGGCTTGTTCAAAATTTTAAGAATTTTTTTTAAGGATATTGCAACGTTAGTTTGTTAATTTTCTTTCTTTTTCCTAAGCTTCATAATATTTTTATCTGATTTGAAATTAAAAGCCGTGGTGGTTCGTTTTATTGTGGTATAACGGTATCGGGCGTACGTTTGCAGTTTGAGCTGGCCGAGTGGTAACTTCCAGCAGTCATCGCAGACGCTTCATCATTACAAATATGGCGCCTAACTGTGAGGCTGCCTCGTTACAATTATGGCGGGCATAAACAACTACACAGAAAAACTGATAGGACACCTGTATACTTAGAGTAACCGCAAAACCTGGTTCTTATACTCTTACTTGTGTAATTACAATACAAACAAGAAAGTTGAAATTAAGTCCAGAATATTTACATTATAGCTCTAGGAATCCATGCATTTTCACATCTTTAGCCTATCTTATTGGACTGATGTTCACCTAGTCATGGAACATTTAAATAGCAGTAGCCACAATTCCACAGTCCATCTGTTGACTGCTGGCAAAATAATAATAATAAAACACCCTTCATGTGCCTGGCAACTTCCCAGACAGATTGCTGGATCACAAGAAAACTGCACCAACACCTAGAGGTAGTCATTGTCTGTATTAATATAATTGTATCTATTTGACTGTTCAGAAATTGTGTATGCCCGTTTGGCTTAGTGCAGTTGACGTACACTAAGCAAATAAATAAATAAAAAACCATCTCTATTCCACCTCCCTCTTGGCCAAATGTACACTTAAATGTAAAAGCCATATACGTTTACAGATGGGTTTCTAAAACTTTGTTAATCACATGGTCAAATAAGTTGTGCAACAACTCTGTTGGTTTAAACGTTTTTTATAACAAATACGTGACCTCTTACATGTTATGGGGAGAAGTGTGCAATTTGGACATTAAGCACTATCTGTCCTTTATTATATTTCTGCAGGTTACTCTTTGGTCATATGTTACAAGCTCATTATTAGCAAATCATATGTAAATAACATAATTATGGTCATAATCAAATATTCACATCACAAGAAATTTTTAGTCATAAGCAAAGATTAATTTAATTGGCAAAACAAGAATGTTGGTTAACTTTGTATACAGTAATAATAATAATAAATATAGGTAGGATTTTCACAAACTGTAAAAATTAAGTTAACAGGACATTTCTTTCACATTGCATCATGAATTCATTGCAGATAGATATATGTGATGTGAGAAGTACAGTAATTACATTATCACAAAATATTACCTACATCAAAGATTATGTAGATTATACAAGCCAAAACATTAATTCCTGCATCTGCAGTTCATGATAGAGGTTGGCTACACTACAACAGCAATCATGTTCAGTCAGTATCGTGGTGGGAATTAAAGCGAGGTAGAACCAACTGTCCAACAAAGCTTATACTGTACTGCACAGGCTGCACGTAGCATCAAGCGAGTTGCAGGCAAGCATTCCTCGCTGTTGGCCAGTTCACAATGTGCGTACTTTACAAAGGATACTTGTGTGATACGATGTTCCACGGACAAATGGGGAGTTGTCTAGGTGTAATTCATACTATATTTTGTTGTAAGATACATTATCAGTAAATGCAATATAAACCTACACTTCTGTCAAAAAAAATTACCTTTCTCAATGTAACTATACAAAAGACAATATATGCACATACACACAATGATTTATCATTCCATACTATTTACTGAAATGTTAAAAAGCTCTTAAGTTACTAGTGTGTCCATAACTACTTAGCAGCTCTAATTGGGCCATGGTATGTATAATTACGAAAGCCTTTGGCTACATTTGGGGCACAAGTCTTAAGAGCCAGTAAACATATGTAAAAGTTACTCACATTAGGATATTTACAAAATACTGCAATCATAATATTATACAGGAAATTCTAGCAATACAATGACATGCAAAAAGTCATGGGATAGCAATATGTTAAGGTAATAGTCGGTGGTGCCACTGTACAGTTACATTTTGGAAGTGCCCGAACCTATATCAGTTGTGCTCTGACGTTGTGCGTGAGCATGTGTGTGTATGCATGCATGCTGGTCATGGATTTAGTGTGCCCCCACAAAGATGATATATCCCAACAGGTTAATGTAATGCACTGTCTCATCAGCCCAAGTTGTCCAGAACTGTTTTCAAGAGCATTCTGGAGAGATCCATTAACTGCTGTTGGCCACCTCATTCACCCGATATAAACCCCACTGGGCATTAATGGGATGTGGTAGGGAGATTCATTCAAACTAAGCTCCTGCACCTACAGATAGTAGGGAGCTGCAAGTAGCTATCCAGACGGCGTACATCATCTCACCACAGGTGTTTCATACACTTGTGGAATCGACAGCATTATAAAAATATACGTGTGCACGCCCCCCACCCCTACCACTCTCTTTGTATACTTTTGGTCCAGATTTAAATAAATTATGCTTATATATTTGTTTTCCCATTGTTACAAACCAATTGTTATTACTATTATGTATTGTACGATGTAACTGATAGCTGTGTAGGGTATCAGTCATATAAATTCTTGATTCATAAGTCACCTCATCTGTAAACATGTCACAAATATACATTTCTTAAAGAATTAGTACATAATGGACAAGTGATTAAAATTTTTTTTGAATGGGTTTTATTAGAATCTTATGTACACATGTTTTTAGGAGTTATGAATAAAATTTTCAATTGTTTGATAATACAATTACAAAAAATTTGAAAATCCTGAAAAATATTTTTTATTAATAAGGAATATATAACTCTGAATCAATAAAGCAAATTCAAAGTTGTTGATAAAATTACAAATTATTCATCACAGCTTTGTTAATGACTGCAATATAAATGATACAAGTTGCACGTAACGTGCATGATAAAATCACTACACAAGTGTGAAGTAAACATACACTACTAATATGGAAACATTTAACAAATGCAAAGGAAAATTACTTGATAAAGTATAACATAATTCCACGATGCTACGGAAATATTCCCAACAATGTAAAGTAAAATTACTTATACATAAGAAAAAAAGGATCAGATTCAACATTTAGCTTTTCCTATAAATATTTTAGAGCACAAATTTACATTAACACTTTTTAGAAATGTGTTTTAGTTATTCATGGTCTAAAAAGTTACACTAATAAAGATAGACATTTCAATATTCTGCTTTATTGCTAATATTTAAACACCAGTATAAACTTCAGCATGAAATTTTACAGTAGTGCTATTGTTAACATAGACATAACTTCTTTGTCATAATTTATAGCAATAGGTTTACTACTCAAACAATTTTCTTCAGGTTATTCATATTTCTGACCCTTTTTTCTTATATTCAATCCCTGCAAAAAAAATACAGAGTTTACTTCATTTTAGGATTTCCTTAACGACTATTAATCTTAAATTCCTAACAATGATCTCGCTACTTTTCAAACGTTGTGTTAAGTCAATGCTTAGTATATGCACAAAAAGTGTCAGCAGTTTTTATGTAAGGTAAAATATATTTATTTTACAAGATTACTGAATATTACTTTTCAATTGTCAGGTATATTTTTCAGTTTTTTTTTTTACTGTATGTGAAATTGAAGCTGAAGCAGCGTAGAGTTTTCCTATCAAAATAATATAATCCCACTCTCCGTAATGGAACTACATTATCTCTTGCATGCAGCAGCCCACTTTGTTGGAAATATTCTTGGCATTTTGGAAACTTGAAATATTGTACATTTGTGACTTTAGTTTCTGTATACCTGTACACCTAACAACATGGCATTGTTACAGTTATACACTGACCGAACAGTCCACACTTCAGTTCAGAGTAAATTATAAGCACAGAAGCAAGACAATACAAATGAGGAGACTCACCCGGTGCAACACACACTACGCCACAGGCTGGGTGGTAGAGGGGGAAAAAGGGTGGGTAACCTGTGCACCGTTCCACCTCTACTTTTATTCTCACCACGGTAAGCTTTCATGATGAATTGGATGAGATACAACTGAGGGGCACAATGACAACCTTGAAAATTAATATTAATTTACGACAGATAAAGTAAAGGAAAACCTGCCATAAAATCCCACCCAACAATGAGAAACACTGCAACAAACACAAATTTAAAACCAAATATCTCAACCATAACTCTGAAACATTTTACCAGTCATGTTTATACAGTTATCTCAAAACAAGTTGAGGACGAAATTGGTACTAGAAGATGTCTGAAGTTACAGCAAAAGAAGAAAGCTGCTCCATGAGGAATTATGAATACCTTTACCATACACCGGCATAACAAATGTTTGATATCTAACTCAACACATATATGCAAGTGCCCATAATGTGATTTCAACAAAGTTGTGAAAATTTAATCCTTTTCCATCAAGTTTTTAATGTACCACATAAAATAAATAAAGTGATTTGTTCACATGCACATAGTTAAATTAAAGGCATCACTCCTACAAAATTCATTACACAAATCTGCACCAATAACAACATTAAAATTGTATTGCTTTCCTACTGCAGAAGTGATTACAAAGCTATTGTACAGATTTAGACTAAGTAAAATTTATATCATCACTTCTGTGAGTGATTTAAAATCCAAGTACTGCACACCATCTGTACAAGTTTCATGCCAGATGAATTATAACATTTTTATTTTTGCAACATTCAATTTAAGTTTACAATACTATTTCCAAACTTAGAACGAGCGGGATTTCACACATAATAAAAACTTTACACCAAGGTCCCATGCAATGATTGTACTGGCAGATGATATAAACTGCCAACGTACTAAAACTTTTTGTGAGCAAAGTTCCACTATAACAATATAAAAATTCTGTTGCAGCAAGGTCGATGAAAATACCATTAACATTAATGGGCACAGTTTAGCAGTTCTAGGCATACACACAAGTTTTTATGATGCTATACATGTGCTACCCATAACAATACTACACATGCAACACTTTAATACAGTTACTTCACAATTAATTCAGCACTTCTATAAAAAAAAAACTGGTAAGCATTTAATGTTAAAATATGCAGATACACCAGGATTTTATTTTCAAAAGTTGATTTCAAGAAAGTTAAAATAATTACAGACCTTAATGAAAGGATAGAAAAAAAACCTCTCAATTAAAAATTATTTCATGTAAAATTTTTTGAGTAATAAATTTTAAAATTAAAACTACTATTTAACTAGACTTGGCAAATGTGTCAACATCAAAAATGCCCCAATGCAGGGAGGAAAGGGGCCACAATATGCTTGAAATTGATCAGGGTAGTTTTGGAACCAGGGAGTTGTTTTGTTCAAAATTCTTGTTGAGAGAATTCTCAAAATACAATGGTTAGCAAATTTCAAAAACATTGTGAAACCTTGCAAATAATGAGTATGGGCCGATTTAATAAACAATTTGTAATAGCAATATAAGTTATGGCTTGAATAATTAATTTAATGTAATATCAATAATACAAATTATTAAGTTCAATTCACTTCAGGTAATACTCCCAATTTACAAGCAAGCCATTTGACAGAACTCCAAACTTCATGCAGTGTTATAGCAGCATTATATCAAACTACAATTTTTATTCCTTTTTACAACACATCTTGAAACAGTTCACAACTGATATTTCAGCACATGGAGCTTGATGTGATAGCGGCATGAAAACAGCACAAATAAAAATACTTATTTTTGACATCTAAAAATGACTAAAATTTCAATTGTAAATACAAAAATTACACCATACTGTATGCTTCCAAGAAGATGCTCTTAATAAAACACGAACTCCTACAACCAAGTAACAACTAATGGACAGTAAAACAAGAACCTATATTTTCTGATATATGGGCCATAATTAAGTGAATGGCTTTACATGCTTTAAGGTTTTAAAAATACAATAGGTCAGGTTAATGGCTAAGTTATCTGTAGCATACTATTAAACTAGTAGTCTACCTTATAATATTATGGAATAAAATTTATTCAGATACTGTAAATATAATTTTACAATTTAGCAAATAAGTCTGCTCAATATTTAAAGACAATACAATCATTATTATGTAGTTAACATTTTTTTCCAGCATTTTTCACCATACCAATTCAATAAGACACTAGGTCTGTTATTATTTTTCATTATTTGAAAATAAAATCATTACCCATTATAATTACATACATGCTGCAGTGCACACTGACATGCAGTCTCCCAGTTAATTTGGCAGCAAATTAGTTAAAAATAGTTTTAAGGCTTGACATTGTATTCAGAGCGTAATATGGAAATTTATAACTACTGAAATTAGTTTTCTTTTTTTATACACACAAGAGTACAAATTTGCATGTTTTCAGTATATTTACGTTCCAAAAATTTTCATGGTTTCACTTGCATATAATGAAAGAATACAAAAGGAGAATAAAAGTAGATTTTAAGCAGGGCTTTCAAAAGTGGTCAAATAAAGGTCAAGTTACGATGAAAAAGTGCATGTATCAAAATGAAGGTAGGCATACTTTATGGCACTGTTCACGGTCGTGTACATAAACAGTCCTGACGTACACTATAACCATGAACCATGCCATAAAGAATACCTACTTTCATTTGGATACTTACACATTTTAAATAATAAACCAACCTTAACAGTGAACAGACTACACGTGTTTACTTTTGTTGTCTTCCAATATCCTGCAGTACTGACCATGGGTTTACTAAATTTTTCCGATAAATACTAATCCTTTAAATATTTAATTTTGTGAATTTCTCAAAAAGTCAAGTTTGTTGTTATATGTAATTTTTATCATTTCAGACCACAAAACACCATCATTTCAAAAGCTATCTTATAGAGTTCTTAATGGGACTCCCTAGTAAAATATTAAATTTAATTCCTGTGACAAACCCTATATTCAGTCAACATATGTTCAAGTTCTGTTCTGAATCTACTGGATGCTCCTATAAATAAATAAAATAAATAAGGTTACATCTGACCATAAGGAAGCATTGTGATGATCCCTCCTAAGGGCTGCACTATGCGTTCCTGGGTAGTTGAATTCTCCGCATATTACATTTGTATCAGTGGGATATTATTAAATATGATTATAGCCAATGGATTAAACTACAGATGCCACTTTGAACGTTTATTCATCCCCTTAAGGAAATTGCACAGGAAAGACATAAAAATGCAGTTTTTAACTATTTTCACTATTTTTTCTTTGAATATTTTTAATATGGCAAAATTTTGCTAAGGAGTTTTTTTTAAAAATAGTCACCAACAATTGTCTCAAGATGTTGCTGTTCTTATGTCTGCATTCTTTGTAGAGCAAGTGGTTTAATGGAATTTTTATGATTTTGGCAATAAATTTAGCTATTGGTTATCATGCAAATCTCAAACCCGGCTGCAAAAATCTTTTTTCAATACATAGCTGTAGAAAGATACAAAGACATTATCTACAGCACAAAGCCGTTTTAAAAATTATGTTCAGCATGTCATTTAAACGAACCCATTACGTGATATTTATGAAAAATGACAAAACAATTACAAGAATTTTTGATACTTGTTTACAGTCATGACTGACTGCATATCCTACAGTTATTCCTGCAAAGGTACTTTTTCCTACTCAATGAAACACAATTTTAAAATAACTACATTTCTTCCCAAGGTTGAGCTAAACATTGGCCTCCAACGTGTTTGTCAATGCACCTTGGGCATCTGTGGTTTGTAAACAGACATTATACTCTACTGAAAAATTTTGGTATTATCCAGTGTAGCTGCTTTTCTGAAGGAAACGTCCTAGACCAACAAAAGTAGTATTAATGGGTTCTGCACAATTACCTTGTTCATATTCAGAAGGGAGTAATGTTAAAATAAGTAGAACTTAAAATAGTTAAAAGTATGAGCAGCCCGCCGCTTTGTTTAAGTCAGACGCCATTATTTTTGGTGATTTTCGGCATTGTGCAGTCATCTTATTGGCTGTGGGTCGTAGACGTCATCGTAACTGTCTTTAGACGTCATCGTCATGGAATTTCAGTTCCAGTTCAGATGCAAGATAGTGCAGTTGTGTTGTATGCGTGAGTTGTGACGTCCGAATCCGACCTATTTAAAAACTGAGTGTGCAAGAACGAGTGCTTCTGTGCGTAATATTCACCTATGTGGCAGGTGTTACTTGTTTCGTTGAGTGAGGTAAGGTGTTCACCAGTTGAATTGGTAGAGGACAGAGGAATTGTACCTGCCGCCTACCTAGGCGAGCTAATTCATATTCTTCCAGTGTGTTTTATGGTTCCTTTACATCCCTAACATCCTAGATTAGACTAAATTCGTAGGTTAGTTTAAAAATGTAAAATAGTGATTTACCCATTGTGGGGTTAGTTTCAGTTAGGTTAGGTGGGCACATATTACAAAATTAGTCAGACGTTAATGCCCCTAGTATTTTCTTGTTCTGCATAATTAGTAGAGTGGAAATATATGGGGAGGGGTTACAGAAAAGTCGCTACTCTGGATAATTACCATATTTTGTTATGGATATTTGTGTTCAGTTTATTATATTTCATTACTCTTACTGTATAATTATTATTGTGCGTAATTCTGTATTCCTGGTGATAAAAGCTTTATTTAGTGAATTTTCGCAGTTGTCCCCAAGAATATTTTAAGTCTGTGGCTCCAGATGTATCATTTCATGAATGCAATTTGCCTCAAATTAGCATCATGCAAATATAATTGCTTCATACTAACTTTCAAGCAAACTATATGTTTTAAGACTGGTGGCATATCAAGTTGCACAAAACAAGTTTTATATATTTACAATGTTGTTGTACACACTAAGAAAAAATGTTTTATAATGTAAATGTGCCAGTTGGGCTTAAATCACACTGAATAGTGACAATTTACAAAAATACTCCAACTGCCTGCAATACAAGATTTCTAGCCAATTTTTATTACTATCAGTACAGTACATTGGCTGAGTATCACTTATTTCAGACTCTTTGCGTGCGTGCACACACACAAAATGAGTGTAGTGATTTTCTAGGTCCCAATTGTAGACTGCAAAGGAAAAAGTGAAATTTCTTTCCAGCTTTCTCCAGCATTATGCATCAGTTTGAGTGCAAATATGGTAGGCAGCAGGCACTTGTTTTGGGCCATCATTCAATAATTTCACTTTAGTTTAATGCATTTACTACATACAGTACTCAATGCAATTAATTAGAAAATAACAATATTTTTGCATGTGAAATATTAAATAATGTTGTGAAAATGCATAGGCCTACATGATTTTACTATTTAAATTTAAATGTTCTGATTCCCCCAAGTGATCCAGGATAGGTAAATAAAGCACAGTAGGTTATGTGTAACTGCTGCCTCCCAACTTAATGTTTGAAAAAAAAACTGATATGTACAACTTTAAACTCATTACGAATAATTATGATTAAATGAAAACATATTTAAAAACAAACAAAGGCATTGTATCAACTTCTTGCATGGCTAGAATATCTGCCACGTACACCAATATTACACTTTTAGAAATCCTATAAAATGCTCATATCGTCACACTTGCATGTAAACATACAGATTGTAGTGAAAGTAAATCACATAATTGTTGTTGCAACTGCCAATTGAACAGTACTGTTGCTGCAATTCCAGTAATGGCAACTTCGGGAGACAAGAAAATTAACAACACTGTGCTAAACGGGAGACCTAAGGCTGTGTTCTAATTGGCACTTTAGTTTAATAATAGTTCACGTGACCTGAATTAGTCTATTAAAATTATGACCAATTCAATATTTTAATACTCAATTTTTAGAATGTAATGAAGTTGACTAAAATATGATAATTGTAAAATACTGCAATTGTCAAGAGCCACAGCTTTTCCGAAAAGTGGGAAAATAATACCAGAAAATGGTGTATATGGACATAACCATCACTTAATACAAATTTCCTATGGTCAGTTGGAACATAGCCTAAGTCACCAAAGCTCTTGTTTCGTGTACCATGATAAGAGATGGAACATTACTCGTTGAACCTTAACAAAAGTCAAAATACAGGAAAACAAAGTTTTTCATTCCAAGTTAATCACTTAACTTATTTTTTAACTGAATCCGAGGATATACCACAGAAATACAACATACATAATGACAATTATCTATATACAAGTATTTCATACATGTAACCCTGTAACCTGGCTATACAGTTACATGCAGTATGCTTAACTTGTGATTTTGAGAATGACAATCTCATTTCATATTTCTTGCCTATTACATAATACAAAACGGTTTGTTTTTATCTGGATAAGTAACAGGGTAGTAAATTACAAATAAGCCAAAAGTTTATCGAAGGAACTTCAAATTCACACTGGGTTATTAACTACCAGGACATTTCCAGTACGTGCCTTCTGATTCGATTCTTCTTTGGAAGGCTCCGAGGTAGGCAATTCATCATGACCACGAATCCTGATGTTAAACTTTTCTTTATAATCATTTAGTTCCTGTCCCTTCTTCTTCAGCTGCTCGTTTAGGTTATCTACGTACTTGGCAAGCTGTTCACTATTCGAAATAAGATTTGGCAAGACGTCCTTTACAGTTCTTTCACACAAAACTCCGCCTATCATTCTGAAACATTTCCGTTCTTCTTCGATATTTTTTAAAGATTCTATCACCATTTTATGTTCTAGTAGCTCCATTTCCAGTTCAGAAAGTTTATTCACCATGTGGCGCTGTTCTGATCTCAAAGCCTGAAATCCTTCTAGAATTTCTTCATTTGACTTTGTTTTAGCTTTCTTTCCTTCGGCAGCCATTACGTAAGCTTTCTGAAGTCTACGGTAACTTACTTCAATGTGTTCAGATAATATCTTCCTATCTCGCACGAGAAAATCACCCCTTAACTTGACACAAATATAATTTTACTCATACTCTCATGTACCCCATTACCAAATTAGTCACAAAAAAACTTCCCGAAACAACTTAACCAACTACGACCAGCAAAATTTATCAGCATTGAAAACAAATGAGTGCAGAATTTTATAATTGCGTAGTCAGTAGAAAGTTTATGCAGTTTGATATAAAATCTCTCATATTCTTGTACAGTGTAAAATAATGAAGTGTATAGAATTATTGTTACGTGCTTTGGTATTTAATACTGTAAAATACACATGTATATAAATTTAATGTTTAAAAAGTCACGTCAGTAGCACCCAGTCACCATTTTTCCTAAACAGGTGTAAGGTTGTTGAAGTGCGAAAGTTTTCATTCACGGTGAAAAACAGCGGATCATTTAGAATGGTATGACTTTTCATGTCCGTACAAGCATACTTCTGAAGTTTGTAATAAGAGAGTTGTGTCAAGTCTAGTTTTGTTTCTTATAAAATGCTCTGTTTTATGACGATCACACCCCTTTCAAGTTGTTTTTTTGTAGTTGATTACGAAAGTTGTGTGTAAATTTGGCTGTTTTGTTGAAAATAACTTAGGTTTTGGTGTTTAATTTTTTTTAAATTGTAGTCTACGGCAAAAAAAAAACTTAATTTGTGCGTTTTATATGAATCGTATTGCAAAATCTTATTAAATAGGCATTAGAAGTAGCGTATCTTTTTTTAATGTTATGGTATGTTTAAATGCCAATTCTTAATAACACCTATATAGAAATAAAATATTTACTATTGGTATTTAGCTTGGTGAGGGTTCCTAACCCCATCTATGTCTCACTTTAGTTGTTAACCTAATTATCAAAAATTATTGTAATGTTTGTCAACTTAGTTTTTTTTTTTGTTTTTCTTGGAAATTTTCTTTCTTATTGTTATAGTAAAATTGTTAGCCGTTCATAATATGCTCTCTACTTATCTAAGTTTTTTTATAGGATTGTGTCCATAATTTGTATGCAGAAAATGTAAATTCAAAAATATTTCCAATATTCTTTTCTCCAGAAATCTCAACTCACTTCCTCAAACTTTACTTTTGGCCAGTACTTTTTTATGCTCAAAAACCCTTCCCCTTCCCCCTTTTTTTTGTTCCTTTTCTGTTTCACTACCTATCATAGCTCCCTAACCTTTTTCTGGGGTAATTATGTACATAAGCTACTTTTGTAAAAATAAATTCTGGAGAATTTTATATTACTGTCTACATAAGTTGCAAAAATGTTCCCTAAAGGCACTATTTTAATTTCAGTTTACTTTAAAAAGTACTCCACAGTTGGGTAAAGCAGTGAAGATCTGGGAACTTGGTGGTTTGGGGTGGGGAGTAATTATGTAATTTACTTGTAGCCTACTATAATGATAATTTTTTATTTTATTATTTTTTGAACTATAAATGAGTATGGGAAGAAATTTTACCTAATAATTCATATTAGAGTTATGCCTTTTGATACAATGTAAGTAATTATCTTAAGGTATCAGACGTTTTTCGGGCAACAGAATGAAGGTAATTATAAAAATTAAGTGCTTTACCATAAAATTGGGGAAAAATCTGTAAAATGATTGTTTATACAAGATTTATTTATTGTTTTGTTTGTTTTGTTTTGTGTGTGGCTTTCCTGCCAGATGCAGTAATGCAATGGTTTCAACCTTTGTGCATGAATTTTCACAAACTGTGGGGGCTAGAGTTATAATGCAAGACAGCCTGTTTAGTTAATTTTACCAAACCCATTCATAATCCTTTATTGAAATACCGATTAAGCTTTTGCATTGCAGACATTTGTGACAACAGGGTTGCAACCCTTTTTGCTCTAAGTATTACATAATTTTTTTGGCAGGGACTGGTTTTGGGGTTGTTGCAAGTATTCATTCAAATACACATCCTGGATGTCATTGTACCATTTCAAATACTCTCAGTAATATTTAGGCCTGATGCAGACAAACATATTTTGTGAATAAGATGGTGAACACCCTCTTGTATTCAAGTCCCATGTACATACTGTAGACACAGTAGTAGTACTTGGAATGTTGCAGCACACAAAAATTTTACAAACCTAACAAATCACTAATACAGATTAAAATCTTTTTATACTCGCAAATTAACAATAACAACATAAATAAATGTACTGGAACTACTTAAACGTATAAAACAAAAATGTAAACAAACTACTTGCACAAGAAGGTGAACAAAAAATAGAACAGTCTCCAAATTATTCTAGCTTGCATGCAAGCCACTTGCAATCAAGGTAGCCAGTCACATGATGCAAGTTGACGTGAACAAGAAAGATGCACACCTTCTTGTACAAGAAAGTGAACCGTGTGTAACAGGCTTTACTTTAATCATGTATTTCAGCTCCACCTTCAGGGGTGCATACCACTCTTATAAAGTATCGTCGAACATTTGTTGCATATGTTTTCAATTGATTTTTATGGAAGGAATATGCAGGTGGAGTTTGTTGGTGTTTTTCAGATTTATCTTGTAGGTATATATGTTTGTATAAAATGAATTGTCCCAGCTTACTGACCCACCCATAAATGCACTGCACAAACCACGGGATGCAGAAGACTGAAAATTTAGAGGTGGCTTCCCCTTAGGGCAAGCAGCCACTAACAAATTTTTTTCAAAATTTAACCTCTAAAAGTTTGAGAAGGTGTGAAATATGGGTAATTATATAGAATACAAGCTTTTCCTAAAACATAATAAATTTTCATAGAAAATGGTATAAATTGACATTACTGATTACTACAGGGAACACAAAATTTTTTAGGGGCATCGCGATATTCACATTACATACTACCAAATGTAATCCTGGGGAGGTCTATGGAAAATCAGGGAAATTGTGGGGTAAAACACGTAACATGTATGTAAATTCCAGGTCATTTTAGTTCCCTTAACACGTTAAATCATAATTACTATTTACACTGAGCACGAATTTACTAGGGGCATCACAATAGCCTCCCGATAGTGGGGGGCTATGAAGATCAGGGAAATTGTGGGGTAAAACACGTAAAATGTACGTAAATGACATATTATTTGGGTTCGTTAACCAGGTTGAATGCAAGAAGACCTAACCTAACTCTGTCTAACTTCACGATATGTGATTACACACGACACAAGATAGTGTGTTAGAAAAAGTATAATAAGTATGCTCGCATCTGTTCGTCTACCTCTGTAATTCACCTATCATGAAGTTAGGTTTAATGTGGTTGGGTCTGCTGCATTTTACATGATTAGCCAAAAAATTACGTAAGCCATCCAATTACTATACTCGCACGCAATTCTACACTGTAAAATTCACTACACTATATACACTTTCCGTGCTAAAACTCTAACTGTATTACATTATTCACCCATGGAAGTGGCAATCATAGCTTCTAGGTGATAAATTGCCGACAAAGCAGGACACATTAACGTCTATTTAATTTGTCTAAACTTGAGACACTCAGATTTCCACACAATTAATAATTTTAACACTTCACATCGACATCATGTGTCAGAAACACTCACATTTTGCTCAATAATTTGATTTAACATGCCAAACGGAATTAATCTCAATGAAACACGCCTAACAGCACTTGTAAATCATAAACCTTGGCACAGTCAAATTCATTTGCATATATTCCTAGCACTCAACTGTGACGTAAACCAAAATTGATGCACATTTGTTTCCTGTCTGTGCATCATTGGCCAACACATGTATTGGAATATATCGTGGAGATACACATCATATGCTTATTAACATCACCTGTGAACGTTTTTTTGTATTATATACCATATTTATATTTATTCTGCTACTAATGTTATATAGTACAATCCTCTTGTGAATATACACAAGGTATACCTTGAGAAATTAAACAGAATTGAATTATGTTACGACATTGCTTGATTACAGTGTTTTATGCGTGTTTAACCTTAGCACGTCTGCTTAAATATACCCTGTGAATCATATTTTGTAAATTACTGTTTCATTTCCAAAGGTATTCTCGTGTTTAACACGATTTTTCTACCCAATAGAAATATATTGGACATAAAATTTACGTGATTTAATACTGCATAAAACCCTTGATCTTCATAGCCCTCCTGACCATCACATTTCATTGTATGTACTGCAGAATGTGTTAAGCCCCAATTAAATGTGATTAGTAACGACTATACATAACATTTGCAGGTATTATTTTCCTTATTTTCAGAAAAGCCCCTATTCTATATAATTACCGCTTATACAAATACCTAAATACTAATTTAAGGATTTTGAAATTCAACACCTACATGGGTAAAAAGGAATGAAATGTGTTTCTAAAGCTCACTAATCCGATGAGAATTCGATGTGTTTCCTATATCAAAGCTTAGAAACAGATTTCAAGATTTTTTTTGAAATTCAACGCTTAAGTGGGTGATAGGAGGTATAATGTGTTTTTGAGGGCTGTTGAATAGCTCATTAACCCAATCATATATTTTTAAGTTTGTTGCTTAAAAAAAATTATATAAATGCTTAAGAACTAATTTTAAGATTTTTTGAAATTCTGCCCCTGTGGTGATCAAAAGAGGTAAAACTCGATAAGATATTGTTATGCTCTTTGCTTTAAAAGTGTAAAATAATTTTCTGTTGTTTATTTACAGTTTTGCTTGTTTGCATTTTACCTTGACAGTTGTGTTGTCAAAGTTTGGTTTTGTTTATATTAATTTGCTGCATGTTTATTACGTTATTAGTTTATGTTTAATTTTTTTCTTACCTTAAGTTACGTATATTACATCAGCATTTATTTGAGTTAACTATTTCAAATTCTGTTTTGGAAATATCTCTCTAACGCATGTTACGCTTTAACTTCTCGCTTTGTCTATGTATAGATTATTTTTATTGTGATTTCTTTGGCGGACGATTCAAAATTACGTGTAATGTATTGAAATTATGAACTTCATTATATATGTCAAAGGTCCTGGCCCTATTTCAGCAATTCCTGCATCAACGGAAATTGTATCTGCTCCTTTGCTCTACAGAACACCTAAAACTGGAGTAACTTCACTGTTTTCAACTGCAGGGTTCATGTGCTCCCATCCTTGAAGTTCAAATTTCACCTCCTGGAAAATATCTGTAGGCTCTTCCATGAATTTGTGGAGTTCATCGTGTTTGACACTTTTGACACAATTGTCCACATATAAACTTTTCTACAATCTAGTGATAGTTTTCTTTGAGTAGGCATTCTGGCCACATTCACAATCCTGCAAAACATTGGCTAAATGATGTTCAATAACAGCCCCCAAACAGGAATTTTCATGACCATGTAATAAAAAGTACCAAACTCCAAATTATTTATTATGATCACAACTATAGCCTATAGTGTGCTCAACACTTCAGTTTTTGTTTCACTGTGCTACGACTAACCAGAGCTGAGAGATGGCATTCTAGGCTAACCCTTACAAACGTAAAAATTGTTAGGTGGCATAAAAAAATAGCTGCCATAATCAAACCAGTAAGAATAAAAATTAAATTATATCAATTTTGAACAGTCAACACATTTTGTTAACAAGGCACAAAATATAAATTTTTTTAAAAATGGTGAAGCAGCCAAATAATTTTTTTTTGGACCACCTGCCATGGATTAACCCTAAAGTCTTGTTAAAACACCTGTAGAAAATTAAAGAGGACCTCATGTCAAGTATCTTAGCTGTCTGTGACATTGTTAGGACTCCAGAGCTTATTGCTACAAGTCTGTATTGAAGCCAAGGAATGCCATCTTCAGCAACTGTTGTAAATGTAGTATTTTAGTTTGAAAGTAATTAAAATATTAAATATACTTGCAAACAATACTCTTTTATTTTATTTTTTATACTTTATTAAGCATCTCAAAAATATTTTTGTTTGAAAAAAAATTTTCTGATACATTTCTGGACTTGGGTTCTTTATCTCAATGCTTTTGCCTGTTTTCACCATCCCAGAAAGTTGAAATATAAGGGATATATTGTTTATAGCAAGCAAATTTTGAATACTAATATAACATGAAGGATAAATTTGTATTTTCCAGCAAAGGAAACGTAAGCTGTTCATGATTAATTGAACATTGAAAGTTACGTAATTGTTACTTTCTGCCCATTTTGTGCACTTCAACCACAAAACAAATTTTCCAGAATTGAATATGTTAAAAGTGTGTGGCAAAATTCATTTCATCAGGAATATGAATATGTTTTTCCAACAACTTAAGATTCATATTTTATTGTAAGTAGTGCATTGTTTATAATGCAAAAATTTTTGACAGTTTGTGTTAGCTGCTGCAAAATGGTTTTGTATAAAAATGCAGGTTTTCAGGAAAACTGTACTACATTATAACAGTACCTATGGTCATTTGTACATTTCAACTATATTAAATTTATAGTCTGGCGAATGTAATTTGAAATGCATGATTTTATTATGCTACATGTTTGTTTTGTCACTAAAGCAAAACGTTTTTTTGTTCAGGTCTCTTCATTTAAGCTGCTTTTTTTTTTTTTTTTTTTTTTTAATTCTTCCTATTTGATCACATTTTTATGTATTTATAGTTAATTTTCTTCCTTTTTCATGCATGTGTGCACACTTATTGTATTACATTTTCTTTCAGACTGACCAACAAATGGATTGTGCTCTTGACTTGATGCGGCGTTTGCCACCACAGCAAATCGAAAAGAACTTAAGCGACCTGATAGATCTGGTGCCAGCTCTTTGTGAAGACCTTCTTTCGTCAGTTGACCAGCCTCTCAAGATAGCACGTGACAAGGATATGGGGAAAGAGTATTTGTTATGCGATTACAATAGAGATGGAGACTCTTACAGGTTGGTGTGCTAATATAAGTTCTTTTACAGTAATGATATTTTATTTGTTGAAGATATGATAAGCATAGCTGTCAAGTCTCCTGCTTTAAGCGGGAGGCTCCGGATTTTTGTTTATTCTCCTGTTCTCCTGCTTAGTAACCTTTTCTCCTGTTTTTTTTCTGATGCCCAGTTTTCTCTGAGTAGGAAACAAATGACAACATCTTGTTAACAAAATTTGTACCTCTGTTCGCGACGTAGGGATGGTAGCCAAAATTGTAAACATTTGCAAATTAATTCCATTGTGTTATCAAACAGTACTGCAACCACCATTGCCAAACCACTGAGTGTAAACAAACATTGATGTTGCGGTTGCCAAATGTACTGTAATTCTCGTATGTGTAAAAGTATTTAAGGTCTGTGTACAATGTACGATGGAACACTGAATCTCCTGCACTTCTGTGCAAGACGTTCTGAAACCGATAATAAGACAACGTCCGTAAGTAACACTCCTTACTTGTCTGTGAAAGTTAATCCACCCTTCCTCTATAACACAAAATTATTTAAACCACAAATAGAAGTGAAGAATATTTCAAAATTGGTGTTAAAAATACATTAGTGTAAGAGAGATTTAATGTGTTGTATGAGAATTTTTTTCGCCTGGTTTGTGAATTACACATGAGAATGTCTTGGCAATGCTGAGTTCTGCTCCTGGAATGTGCTTTATTTACTATATGGTGCACAGTATGGTGGTGGTTTCGTGCACAATATATTTACTTGTTTGCGTTGGTGCTGAAATGTTATGCTAAAATACATTGTGTCAGTTTTTTGATGGTGTGGTTGTAAACAATTAGAGGTATTTTATAGAAACAAAATAAGTTTCCGAGTGCTTGTTTTTGATGCTATTTTTATTTATATTTGCGTTACAGGTTAGGATGTGATGAAAGTGGCGTATATAGCTCCTTGGTGATTTATTGGTGATAATGCATGTATAGTACATGTTAACGTCTATTCAATTTCTCAAAACTCCACAGACACTCATATTTCCGCACAACTATTGTATTGTAATACTTCACATGGACATAATTGCACAGAAACACTAGTATTTTCGCACAATAATGTGATTTAACATGTCAAATGGAATGAATCACAATGTAACATGCTTAATAGCACTCGTAAATCACAAACCTTCCCACAGTCAAATTCATACATATATTATTTTCCCGGTTTTTGGAGAAGCCCTTATTCTATATATTTAACAATATTTTTTTGTTTGGCATATATCGTAAATCCAATGTGTAGAAGGTTAACTTTGGTCAAATTGTGTGTTTATTGTTGCATCATTACGAACAGCGACATATGTATCACGTTTTATTTTTTCATTGAAGTTAAAACTTTCGAAGTTATAATAATTTGAATTGTATTTCCATACAAGAAAAATTTCCCTCTGCTCCATCAAAACAATATGCAACTCAAAATGACACACACTAAAACCTCAAAACAATGCCATCTCAAGAAAGACAAACTAAATACCCCCTCCCCCCAATGTTTCCTTTTTACCTTTAAAACAAAATAAGCAGGTCGCCAACAAACTTTGCAATTAAAAAAATAAAACAGGCTGGAATGCCAGCCTAGCTATAATATCCTACATTGATTACTGGACGGAAGTTAGTAAACATCAGTCTTTCAGTGCCTGCCATAACAGGAAACACGAGAAAAATGCAAGTGTGCACTGGACACTTATAACATTTGCTTACAAATGTAGTTTTCTTCGCTGACAGAACAGCTGTGGCGGAAGGATACATTGTGGCCGCGCTACATTTCTAGAACTGTCAAAATTTACCCCACTTACGGAATGGACAATAACAATCATATTGTTACAAGACACAAGAGTTCATGAGGGATGGAGGACTTAATAACAAAATATGATTTTTTAATTTATTGACACTGCTATTATTTACATTATTAATCTGTCTATCTTCACTATCACTTTTTTTATTTCTCAGTTAGCGCAATATTTATTTAATGTCTATTTCAACTCTAATTAACATCCTTAATGTCTCAGTTGGGTTGTAGTCAATTAACTCATACTCATCATTAACACACCTTCAGTCTGTCTGTTGCCATCATTTGTAATGTCTTTCACTCAACACATCCAGTCCAATAGTCCAGTCTGCCAGTCGCACCTTCACTGCTCTGATGCTCGCAGTCGCAGATTTTCCTCTTGTTGGTCATTTTCGGCGCTACACGTCTCTCGCTTAACGTAGTTCGATCGCAGAGACTCAACGCTCATAAACTCTCCAAAAACTCTCGGCTCGGAGACCCGTCGCACTTTTATACTATTGCTGGCCTTGATCTGGAAGGTTCAACACACCTCGAATCACACTGAAACTAGGGCAGTAGTAATGAACAGAACATTCCTTCAATGATATTTCAAAGATATCCGATACCCAGGGTCAGAATCGGCATGCGACCTGATAGTTATAACAGGCACACTTTGTAGACATTCCTTTGTGAAAAGCCGCTGCGTCTCTGGTTGCAACTGATAGTGCATAAGTCCATAAATCATCGGTGCCTCTCACACCCGCAGAGCAGCTGCCTGTAACAATACCTTGTTTCTTCCTACAAAAATTATCAAATTTGTATGTGGCAATTTACAATTGGTTCTGTGTTTCATTTTGCAAAGCTCTAGTTATTAACATCTTGTTTATCTTTGTTCATATATAATTATATATGTAGTTGCCAATGTTAATTTGTTTGTGTATATAATGCTTCAGTGTTTATTGTTGATGCTAATCTAATCAACAACTTCAGTGTTGTAATGTACTACATATTTTGTATATTATTTGTTTGCTTGCTAAGCAATTGTTTTAGTGTTGTTTTCTATAATTAGCCTGTATTGTTTAGGGATTTGTAAGCTACCCAAGTTCTTTCCCTGGATTTCTATAATGTGGGACAGGTCACTTAATGAGTTAGTATGAAAAAGTTAGCCAAGGAAGGTATGAAAAGTACTGGTTGTGTCCTTAAATGTTTATACCCCCATTACATGCATTCATATTGAAATTAAAAGACACACAATGTAATCAAACTATTTTTCTTTGCAACAATTAAGAATTGAAATGAAAAGCGTTCTTTGGACACTCAATATACAACGTTAATGCACAACGTGTCAAAAAAAAAAAGTGGTCCCTGGTCATTCACCTTAATAGCTATGTGGTAATTAAGCATCTTAATAAGGTGTATTGCCANGACACACAATGTAATCAAACTATTTTTCTTTGCAACAATTAAGAATTGAAATGAAAAGCGTTCTTTGGACACTCAATATACAACGTTAATGCACAACGTGTCAAAAAAAAAAAAGTGGTCCCTGGTCATTCACCTTAATAGCTATGTGGTAATTAAGCATCTTAATAAGGTGTATTGCCACCCCTCTCAGGAATGACAACTTCACAACGCCTTCTCATTCTTCTGACAAGTTCAGTTGAGGCAGACGTCCCCACTCTTCCTGAAGGGTGTCTTCAAGGGTTTGTAGTGTTTGGGGTGGGGGATTTCTCCTTTGATGTGTTGCTCCAGTTGGTCCCAGGCATGTTCGATCGGATTCATGTTGGGACTTCTGGTTGGCCACTCCATTCGTTGCATGTGGTGCTCTTGCAGGAATCTCTCAACGATGTTGGTATCTTGCTCTCTAGCATTATCATGCTTTAATACTCTGTTTTCTCCAAGTTGTCTTATGTGAGGAATGGCATGTGGTACTAACATTTTGTCAGTGTACCGTCGAGCAGTTAAGGATCCATTGCTATAGAACAGGAGATCTGTTTTCGTGTCAAGACTCATGCCTGCCCACACCATAACAGATCCACCTCTTTAAGAAACCTCAGATTGTACAGCTGTCGGATGACATTGCTCCCCACATCTTCTCTAGACATGCAAATGACTATCTGAATGATATAACGCGTAACTCGATTCATTCGTACATTGTAGTTCGGAACATCTAAAGATGTGATCAATTTCTTTTTTAGCAGTGAATAAGTGCCTTTCCTTTTTTTTTTTACGAATTCCCCTTAACTGTTATTGTAAACTTGTTTAATGAATTCCAATTTAATAGTAAGCAGTCATTGTTGCCACCAAAGCCATATTATCAGCAAAATTAAAAATACTGATGAAATGTAACTTTAAAATGTTTAGTTACTAAGGTGAACAAAATTGAGTGATGCAAATACTTTGACAAACACTTAACATGCTTTAAAAAAAAATGAGGGGCTGTGGTGGTTTAGTGACTGCTTTCCTCCCATCTTGGGGAACCAGGTTCGATTCATGGCGTAGTCACTCCCGGATTTTTGCACGTGGGAATTGTGCCAGACGATGTCGCTGGTCGTGGGTTTTCTCGTTCACCTCCCGTTTCCCCCGGCCTTGCTTCTGCCGCTCTTCCATACTCACCTCACTTTGCCTTCATCAGCTTTCAAAGACTTCAATGTTAAAGATCTGCCCAAATCTCTCCTCTATTTAAAAAAAATGAAAATTTATAAACACATAATTGTTTAAGAACTCTCAACAAATGTTAAAATGTGTGAAAAACTAATCACAATATATAAACTATGCGAGTGATAAATTATATGTTTTACAAGAAGTTTTAAGCATTTGAAGATGATGCAGATCCTGAGTCTACTGTAGCCACAGCCAGGGTCTTAATGATGCCAATCTGCTGTGGAGTTCGTTTCTGATGGAGCTGTAAGACAACTCATTCAGCCTTTTATTCTGGGTTGATCTTGCCATGTATGCAATATATCAAACTGAAAAAATTAATTTATTCGTACTAGGTTGTAAAAGTGCTCAATTTACTCAATGGGGGGTGTATTAAAGAGGGTAGTGTTTACCCGAGATTGGTCGGCATAATAGAAGTCAAGATGATAATTTTCATTTGGAATCCAATATCCTAGATAGTGTGAAGTGTATATGTAGACAGACAGTGTAACATACACACACACACACACACACACACAAAGACACCCTGATTGATCTTACCACAGTATCTTACCACAGATATTTGCGGCTCAGGAACACTTGCAACAGCCAATCTCCGTAGGCTACCAACAACATGCAATAGACACTAGGAAGACACAAATCAAAACTACCGCTAGCTACTAATGATTAATAAATGTGATTTAATTGATAAATAAATATTTTTGTTGAAACATTATGAACTAAGTGAAAATCTATGCAAATACTAAGTATCATGTAGCAGCTCTTTTTTATTTTCAAAATTTACTTTACTTTGTATGGCCTTAACTATGAGTTTAGCCCTCTTGTATGTATCTCTTATTTGCAATTAAAAAGTTAACTTAGTTTCTTTAAATTATTTCAAAATGTGTAAATTAAATTAATAAATAATTTTTTACACCAACTCGGTTAAGAGAACATGAGAACTCAGTTCAGGGGCTCCATAAGCATATAGGTAGAGCAACTTTAACAAATTGACAATCCAAGATGGCATAACATAAGCCAGATTAATTTCTCAAAAATCATTAATAATTTTGCGACTTTAATGTCTGTCGAAAATTCATCATACTAACCTAAAATAAATCTTGATTACTGCAGCTACTCTTGAGATGTTCTGTAGCTGGTTCCGCTAGTTGTGGGCCTTCGCGTTCCCTTGAGCCTTAGGTATTTCACTATAGTCTTTGCCGTACCACACGCAATCGCAGAAGCTCAAACTAGGCTTTAAAATAATCCCCGTAGGTAGCGTAAGTAGACTTAAAATATTCTTCAAATGCTGCACGTCTTCACCCTGTCGGCAGTGTGTGTTTCTGTACAGGACTCAACCAATTAACCAGCAAATTAAAGTATCACTCAGGTGGACGACCCTTTAGGTTATCGCCTGCCTGACGGGAAAACCAAGATGGCTAAAAGTCTTAGAAACTGCATTCTTAAATGACTCCTTAACATTGCACCAATCATGAGACGGCTACATCATATTTTACGCATAACGTCTTGTGTTACAATAGCATCCAATCAACAAATTCCTTTGTGAATGAAACCAGAAAGACTTACAAAAATAAATACATAAGAATACGTAATCTGATGTTAAAACAACTTGCAATTAATATTATGAATTAGAACTGGAGCAAATAAAATATATATGCCACAAACAAATAATAAATAAAATAAATAAATATTATGTTAGCATACACATTGCAAAAATAACTGAGATAATTGTGACAGGAATAAGTAGCAGCTATTTGAGGCATTACAATAGTCAGGATATTGAATTAATTCAGTAACTTCCAGTTTGATGTGGTAATTACATAATGATTATGAACAATTACTTGAACTTTAATAAATACGTTTTGCACTAACATAATGAGTAGTAGTAAGTTTAATTCCCCCCCCCCCTTTTTTGTTTTGTTTTTGAATGAAATGTGATAGAAGGTGGTAGAAATACGTATTGCTGTTTTTAATTTGGCAGCATATTTGTATAATGAGCAACATCTGCAGCCTAATTTTTTCCATTTTTATTTAAATCTCATTCTTTTGAATAAAATCTGTGACCTAAATACTAGTCCTTACCATTTATTCCAGAGCAATGTAGTGTAGCGAAATGGCTTGCAAGCGTATTTTTCTTGTGATTTTAATGTGTTACGGTTGTGAGAAATGTTGTCCTATTTATGTAGTTTCTACAAAGTGTTTGTACCTGTAAACTTATTAGCACCTTATTTCACATCAATAAATATTCACATTACACTGAGGCGACAAAAGTCATGGGATACCTCCTAATATCGTGTCGGACCTCCTTTTGCCAGGCAAAATGCAGCAACTCGATGTGGCATGGACTCAACAAATCGTTGGAAGTCCCCGGCAGAAATATTGAGCCATGCTGCCTCTATAGATGTCCATAATTGCGAAAGTGTTGCAGGTGCAGGAGTTTGTGCACAAACTGACTTCTCGATTATGTCCCATAAATATTTGATGGGATTCATGTCGGGCGATCTTGGTGGCCAAATCATTCGCTGGAATTGTCCAGAATGTTCTTCAAACCAATCGCGAACAGTTGCCACACTTGAACCCTACCATCAGCTCTTACCAACTGAAATCGGGACTCATCTGACCAAGTCACGGTTTTCCAGTCGTCTTGGGTCCAACCGATATGGTTAAAAGCCCAGGAGAGGCGCTGCAGGCGATGTCGTGCTGTTAGTAAAGGCACTCTAGTCTGTCTTCTGCTGGCACAGCCCAGTACAGCCAAAGTTCGCCGCACTGTCCTAACGGACACGTCCGTCGTACGTCCCACATTGATTCCTGCGGTTATTTCACGTAGTGTTGCTTGTCTGTTAACACTGACCATTCTGCGCACATGTCGTTGGCCTCGGTCATTAAGTGCAGGTGGTCGGCCACTGAGTTGTACATGGTGGGAGGTTATGCCTGAAATTAGGTATTCTCGGCACACTCTTGACACTGTGGATCTTGGAATGTTGAATTCCCTAACCATTTCCGAAATGGAATGTCCCATGCATCTAGCTCCAACTACCATTCCGCGTTCAAAGTCTGTTAATTCCAGTCGTGCGTCCATAATCACATCAGGAACCTTTTCACATGAATCACTTGAATACAAATGAAAGCCCAACCAATGCACTGCCCATTTATACATTTTGTATGC
>NQII01006037.1:0-135930 GCA_002778355.1 Clitarchus hookeri
TTATGCACATATTATTATACTGAGTGCACGCGAATGCGGTGCGTTGTCCCTTTGGTGTAATTTTCTACTTTCGGTAAACTTTGTTTCCATACGGCGGAGGAATATGGTGGAAGTTGAACTTCAGTAAAGTTGGAAGTAACCGTGAATGGACAATATTTGTTAAAGAGACAAACACACACGAGCGTAAGCGGCGATGTTAGTTGCAGCCGGATGCGAACTGGAGCCGGAGGTTATACATCTCTGTGGCAGGAGGCATATCTTTGTGCAAGGTAACGGGCGCAAACTGACGGTTTTCCAGTTCAAGCGCCGGCGTATCTCTCCCTGCCATCAACCTTACACCCTATTGAAGCCTCTGTGTCAGCATCGATTCTGTTTTTTACTTCTCTTCCGCCTTTTTATCCGTCCTGTCGTTCGCCAGTGTCTACCGGAATTCTCCCTTTCTCCCGTCCTCTAGTTCGCCGTCGATGGCCACAGTTAATATTTCAGCCCGAACGGACATCCATTCGCGCCCTCCCCATCTCCTGCCCCGCCACACACAGATCCCCGCGTCCAATGTCAAGGGAAGATGGGGGCGACATCTGTGACATATTTCATCACTAACTGGATCAAGTCGTCTCTCGACAATGCATAGGAGAGCATGCCTGCCGGCCGGTCACACGTGGGGAGATTTCTCAAGCGCCGTCTACAATCCTCCAGACGATATCTTGAGATGGAAAACCACCTGCTCTTGTAACAATGTTGGAAAAAAAAAAAAAAAATCTTTTGGAGTCGGCGACGAAAAAATTCAGCTAACGCAGCGAAATAAAGGCTTTCATTTAGTAGCCATCAGTGTATTGTCTGTTTTGAATTACATAATGTAAATTACTACAGACCCTCAATTCAAATAAGAATCTTGTGAACGTACCTATTAAATATTCAGAAATAGTTATATTTCGTTATATAAAAATTACCTTTCCTTCACGATACTTGTAAATGTGATTCTAATAAAAGCGACAGCATTATAATATACTGTGGTTGCCAACATATAACACCACATCTAACAAACACGGTAAAAATAAAACTGCAATAGAAAAAAAAACATGAACGTGGTGCCATAAAAATTAAATTAATATACATTTACTAACATTAGAATACATTACTGCTATTATAATCGATAAGAAATAAAAACATGTAGGCCTATACATAAATTTATCATTAATTATGTTGAAAAAAACCCAATTTTACATATGAACACTGATCTGGTTCTGAAGCAAATTATTTGGTAATTGAAGTCTTTGCCAAAAACATGATATTATAATTGTTGCTCGGAATTAAATACATTTATGTTTCGCATTACCTTTTAGGACATAAAGAAGTGAAAATCGGTGATTAGGAAATTAAGGAATTGGGGCGCTGCAAAATATTACCAAGTGTTACTTCGGTTTAAATGCGAATACGTTAAATACTAAGGTTCCCATAGTAATATGATCCACATATTAAATATACATGTATACAAAGGGGGAGGGGGAAAAGGAATGAGAAAAGTAACCACTATTTGTTTTGTATTCGTAGTACCAGAGAGAGAAATTCATTTCGATTTTTGCATACCCGGCTGTTCACAACTCTAGCAGCATAAACATTTCGATAAATACTTTTGATGTTCTTTAATTATAAATAAAAAATTTACTTTTTTTAAGTCTCTGAATTAAAAATGGTTCCTTTGCGAGCGTGTTTTTTAACGCTAACAAATTGGTGGAAAGAAAGCATGGCTAGACAGAAAAAAAAATCACATTTTATTACTTTTATTTTCCTCTTTTTCAGAATTAAACACATTTTCTCTTCAGTTTTCGAAGATATTAGTAGAATGATTTCGCTGACTTTGGAGAATCGGCGTTCGGCGTCGGAGTACGGAGCTGTTCATTATCTGCCATTCCTTTCGGTCAGCGGCCATCTTGTCCGCCATTTTTGATGTTGGTGTCCTTGACCTTAGAACTTAACCCGGTGATTTTTGACCTTGAAAAACCAAAAATAAAATTAAAATAAAAATATATATAAAATATTATTTTTAAAATATAAAAAAAACAAATAAATAAAAAAAAATACTTAAAAAAATATTTATAAAACATATTATTTTAAATATACATTTCAGGAGGTTTCCCCCCTGCACAACGCCCAGCAGAAGACTGACCCCCACCACCAATTGATATTGGCTGTTTAGTCAGCAGGTCTCAACCTCCACCAACCCTCATCTATACTCATTCTATCGTATGCAGCTATCTTGGATTTTCGTTTGTCATTTGTGTATAGAGTGGTGGAAGAAGCCTTATTGGATTTCATGTGTTTACTTATACATCACTTAGGTGGCGCTTGTGTATCAATATCACCACAAAGCGAGTTGTCGCTTTTGCCACCAGGAGGCAGCCATACTTGTTTATATTAATAAAGTATAGGTTGCGGTGTCAGCACCCTCCATATTGGATTATATTTTTAACACATGTGATTTTAATTTCTCGATTATGCTGTCTTCTATCGGCCTGTACCAAATGGTGAGAATAATTTAATTTATTTGGTTTTATTTTTCAACATTGGTATTTTTATAATAATTTTTATATAAAGCAGAGGCGTTTTTAAAATAAATAAAACCCAACATATTTTTACACAAAATTTATTGTACATAATAAAATATATATAATCAGCAAAAAAACAATAATTTTTATTAATCTTCTTCCAAAAGAGTTCAAATTACAAATTATTTTAATATGCAAGTCTTCAATTATGATATTTGTGTATCTCGCAAAAGATTGAGCAATTTGCCTATGGTGGTAACCAGAAGCACTCTACGAAGGGTCGTAAAAATTGCAGGGTCACTACAACGACCTTCGAAACAAGCAGTAATACTTGTCTACGATTCACCATACATTGCATTATAATTGCAGTGTAGACTGGGGATCTCTTTGATCGATGGCTCGATTACTGTAGTGCCAACTTCTTGCTCATCGACACCAGGCCTGCCGGTGACAGAACCAGCATCAGAATCCTCGGCAGTAAACCTTGCCGGGCAACGACAGTGATGTCGGTGAGTAGGTGCCGGCTAATTTACGGACCTGGAGGCACATTCATTGGAAGGTGCAGCATCGTCTTTCGTGGAACTGCCGATGGCCACATGGCACCTACGAGGCATTATCCGACTTCTGGTCGTCTTGCTCGAGGCTTCAAGGGTCTCGAATTGTCGCTGCGAGTCTCTCTCTTTGCAATCTGAGGCAATCGCATTCGTAAATGCAGATCGTTGATCAGTGTATCAACGATCCCGCTTCCAGCTATGGTATTACCTCTTCGCGGCATCGCGGTAAACTGAACGAGAAAAGTGTAAATATGATCATTGAAATACTTTTTTGTTTCAGTTTCTTTTTAGACTTGGAACACTATGACATTGCTTGCGAGAAACAAAAGTGCATCCAAGAGTACCTTAGCATCGGATGGCCTGTGAAGATATACTGTGTGTACCTCGACCAGATTTGTACGCGTATACGAAAACAGCTGCTCCACAATGCAAATATGTTCGTGCTGTTTCGCATGGACGATATGAATTTGCGGCAGGTTTACGATGATCATGTCAATACAGACATGAAACTATCGGATTTCAAGAGTCTGTGTGCCTATTCTGGTAAGAGAAGTACGGGTAATTGATGGCCGTTAAAAACCTGCCCCTATGAAATGGGTGCTGCCGACGAGGATTCGATCAGTCCATCGTTGACCATCGAGAATGAGTTACAGCATATCAAAATTTGGGCAAAGTAGCCTCAAGTTACGTCTTGACAAAGACGGGAACGTAGGTTGTCACATACCAAGAAACCATTTATCGTGTGATGCTGGTAGAAAAAAATTCGAAATGTTGGCGAACCCAAATGATCCAGGATGCTGGTACTAAACATTTCGTCCTAGAAGCTGGCAATGGCATCATCTCGGAACTGCGCGGTGTGTTGATTGAACAAAACACATTCTTTCAGAACTACCGGTCCGAGCTCGGGGCAAAGATGAAGCATTTGAAAACGGAGATAATCCACGATAAGGTGGTAATGTACTAGCATTTGACCAATGTTCAAAAGAAAATTACCGACAGATTAAATGTAGCATCTGCAGAAAATGAAAAGAATCTGATAGGGCTGAAATATTTCATAAATCATATATTCGCTACCTAGATCTCCCAGTTCGCCACGAAAACGGATATTCCAAATTACAGCTCAGACATATTGGGTGTATGCTGCGAACGCCTGGGAATGATCTAAAGTATATTCGTAGATACAAATGATTAAACTTATAAAAGAGAGCAACAGCAACAATATTATTCAGTGCAATGTCGGACATTGCCAGTTACTTACACCGAGTGACACAGTCGGTTTGCTTGAAATATTTGCTCCCTAGTAAGGCTGAAATTTCGCGAGACATTATACATGCAGGAATTTTTAAGCCCATTACTCGTCGTCTCGAAGTGCTCAGGGATAGCGATGGAGCACCAATAGTCATGAAGACCAAGGTCGACGATACTGCTGAGCCTATGAAAAAACGGAAACATGACTATATAGAAACAGATCGGGACGATGGATCAGAAGTAGATTTATACCACAGAGAAAAAGTACACAAGAGAGTCTTCAAACCCAATGGTCTGGTTCTCCGCTACCTACGATCGTACACATCTCGCAATAAAGGCACGATATAGGGTCTATACCGTCATAATGATAAATGGCTCATCGGTGCTGATGAAAAAGAACATCTGCCAGGTGGGATCATCCGAGTTGACGATTACAAGACACGTGGAACCACAGAACTTTACGGACTTCTATTTTGCAAGGAGCCCAAGGAGTTTGCATAATCTGACCTGCTGGAGTACAAGCCATTGCTCAAACTCACGCATGCACTTTACCAAGGCAATGGTCCCGAGACTGGTGCTTATAAGGACGAAGATCACGAAAAAGGCTACATTCTCGCAGACCTATTCTTCGGCTTAGCACTAAAAATCGGTGAAGGTATGAATAAGATTAACTATGGCAAGAACACCGACTACATATTCTGGGACGACCCGAAGAATCTGGTCGATAGACTACGACAACTTCTTGCTTTGCAAAGGGTTGGAAATATTTCAATTATTAAAGAACTAAAGGAGGGAGACTACATAGAATTAGTCGATTGGGAATCACCAATGAACTGCACACATCTGCACATCGCATCTACTACCACTGCAAGGTCTGGATATGCGAGATGAACGACCTATTTCAAGCCGACCTCGTCGAGTTATAATTTAACACGAATGTTCCTAGGAATTCATAGATAACTACAACTAATTATTTAAAATATGCGATCAAGTGGTAGGGAGTAGAACTACTTAGAACTCAATTTGTGTGTTCAAAAGAAAATTTAAACTCCTGTGGATGGGATATGCTGGTTTTTGCATATAAATTCGTATTCCATACGAGACGTCAGTTGTTATCCACATTTGGAGATAATTTTTTTATAACGCTGTTTAACTACCAAGATACAAATAGGAGTAGTATAACGTGAAAATTGTACAACTACACATACATACTATACATATTGACATGCCGCAGTTGTAAAATCACATTTAATTACTGGAGGTAATGCTGCTTCAAAAACAGTGAAAAATATACAGAAATTGTGTGTTTACAATCACAGCGAATCTGTGATTTTCCTTTCTGGTGAGTGAAGAAAGCCACATGCACGGCGGTGAAATTAAAATTGCGATAACTGTGTAAATTTAATTACTGTGGAGAAAAAACACCCGAAGTTGAAGTTTATTTTCTTCCATATAATAATTGTAATTTTACACCATTCTGTTAAAAATTAGTTGTATAATTAATATGTTAATTTACTAAATTGTAGAATAAATTTACTTGGACATAGAGTAAATAAAAATTGCCATATGAAGGTGTAAAATTACGCTGTTGCCAATAGAGTCACTGCTGCCACATACATTTAAAGCAAAATTACACAATTTTTTACATTGTAGATTGTCTTTTTTTAGCGTAGTTAAGGTTTGAACATAATTTTGGAGATAATTTCTACTAGTCTATCGCCATGCCACGACGATATTGAAGATATTGAAATATAACTGTAAAACTACAAATACGAAAAGCATTTTAATACATGTTGGGAAACGTTGGTACAATGATGGTTTCTCGGAACGTGATTCGCTGAGACTGCACTAAATTTCCAGAAACGCACACAAATAAAATTATATAACTGAAAACAAAAGAAGCATTATGGCCAGTAAGTTAAAAGTTTCTTGCCAACGCGCTCGTTCTAAAGCAAAGTTTCAGGGAACGGTGTTTGAAATGTTTGTGGGCGTTTTTAGTTGTTGATTTGAAAAGTTGAATGCCATTAGTTTACGAACTGTGTAGTTTTGCATGTAGTCATTTAGGTCGTGGGTTATACTCATCTGTTTTGATCGTCGATTTCCTTGTTTATGATGACCGTAAACTCACGCAACAAGTATGGATGTGCGATGCAATGCTCCTAGACAACTAGGTTAACAAGTCACCTCATTTTCCATTTGTAGTTACCTAAATTCACCTAAAATAAGAAAAAAATCCCTCTGAATTAACTATGAGTAAAACCACTTTCAATGCAGACACAAATAAAATTTTTCGTCAATACGAAAATTGTATGTTTATAAATATTGATTATAGTTATTCACAGATATATAACGGCTTTTTTTGTTTGCTATGATTCTATTAAGTGACGTAACAACTTTTATACTGCAAAATTGACTTAATTATATATCCATATATGAGTCAAGTGCTTCCTGTTCCTTTAAGTTTAATTACCCCCCAGCAACAATAATTTAGTTTGGCCAACAACTTTTGATCCAAGCTTGGGCCAACGTCGAAACAATAATATTGGCTGAACATTAAAATGACATTCAGGCCCACGTTGGTCCAATGACACGTTATTAGTCGGACCCCAACCAATGTTGCTTTAGAAAGCAAAATAAATAAAAAAATTCTTTCATCAAGCAAAACCGAAGTAATAATTACTGTGTTTGTGTGAAATATCCATCTCTACGAGTAGTTTCAATAATTTTTATGTATATTCATTATTATTAAAATAAAAACTTTCGTTAATGAAATGGACGTGTATAAAATCAGTTATTAACAATAGTTGTAAACATTAGACTATTGCTTATTATTTTTACATAAAATCAAAGGAATTTTTACGACAATCTTGTTTAATGATGGGATATTTTATTGTTTTTTTTCTCTAAAAAATGCGCTTTCTGAGGCATTCATTATAAATGGCAAAAAAAACTGTAATATTTCATATAAAAAAAATATATTTATTTTTGATTAAAGTCTAGCAAAATTATTTTCAGTGTTACAAAATAATTGCATTTTTTTTCTTAGCGATATAAATCGTACTTTTCAGATAAATTCGATAGCTGAGAAGTTTTTTGTAATGAGTTATACATATTTTAAATTCGGTTGCGGTGCTCAGTTTGAAGCCGGCGTTAGAGGCCTGAAGTGGTGCAAATGGCTGTAAATAGCCTGGTGTGGCGACCCTGGTGCGATGTCCGCTGGCAGTTGGCTGGACGTCCGCCGATGCTTGCAGCAGAGCTCTGACATGTTACATGCCTGCGCACTTACACCCGCGTGTCGCCGACCTCACACGCACGAACACATGCACACACACACGCGCGTTTCACAATCCAGTCGGAATGCGGAATGGGAGATTCCACAGCAGATGTCGCAACCACCTGTCTCTCGTTCAGCCTACCGGCCACCAACTTGAAATGTTCCAAGGTCGCATTTGCGTTCCAGTTGTTTAACTGCAATGCTGTTTGCACTGTTTTCAGCTCTACGCAAAAAAACGAGAGACAAACGTAGTTTGCGTTACAAACGTTGGCTTCCACAACACTGTAAAAACTGTAAGTAATTTTAGTTTCCAACTGTAAGGGAATTCCCATGAAAGTGGGAAAGGAAACATATTTGCCCTTACTTCTGGTTGAACATTTTGGTAATGTACAGGAAGAACCGAGTCACAACGGTCCGATAACATGAAGTGTAAGGGAATATTCCAGGATTGGTAAAGAAGAGAACGTCAATTTAAAAAATGGTATACAATTTTATTACTTTTATATGAGGTTTAACTTCTGGGTTTAATACGAAATTGTATTATTTACGGATCTTTGCGTCGTTTCCCCGTCACTCCCGTCGCCGATTCACAGTTGGTGCGCCAGCGTCCGTTTAACCGTTTACCGTACACGTTGTTTACGATTCTGCGAGATTCATATTCAGCTTATCGCCTTCGATTGTAACTTTGAAGAACGTAATAAACTGAGCACTGATACTGCATATATATTTATTTATTTATGCTTTCTGTGGGTAAGTAATAAGTATGTTTTACTTAAATACAATAATTTAACTAACCTTAATAAGGCACGTGGTCATTACAGTTAGGTTGTTATTGTTTTATTGAATGAAAACATATTTTGTACATTCAGCATAACACTGTGGTAGTTATTAAGAATCGTGGCTTTTCCGAAAACGAGAAAATAATACCTGCAAATTATTTATATGATATATTCATATCAGTAAACGCCAATCTATGTCAAAGTTGTGCAACATATTTTAGGTTGTGTTAATTGGTCGTGTGGTTTGTGACGTCTATTTATTCTAAAGGTACAGTTCTTACTTTAAATATTAGTCTTGCTGCTCAAAATCATCATCGTAATATATTATAAATTTGGTACTTAAATTGTACAATTATTTTGTACAGTTGTTTTAGGTTATGTTGTAGAGGCTTGCATTTGTCCCACAATCATGTAAATTTAACAAGTAGGAATCTATGAATATGAAATTCTTCATCCTTTACTCCTGAAGTAGTACATTTATTGGGAAATACCTTTGAAAAATACAAGTTCTGTCTGGCTACCAAACAACTTGCAGTCGGCATTACAACATCCAAGTTCACTTATTAGCGACTGTGGGCAGCCGACTGCATGTCTGCTCATTGTGGAAACCCATCTTAAAACCAATATGTTAATATCCGGCGGTTGACTGATCGACTGGAAGGGGTTTTATAGCAATTAGTTAAGGTATTAGAAAATTTTCTCATTTTATTTCTACAATATACGCCTTTTACTTGATCATGTAAAAATTTTATATGGCCATATTTTAAGTCCTTTTTAATTGTTTGATTTAAGATTAATATATATGTATGTTTATAGATCTCACTAATTCATGATTACTCATAGGTAAACAGGAAATACATTTTTGGTAATGAACAGTACAGCTTTTACATTACCAAACATTAAACCTAGGACTGTAAGTAATATGCTGTAGGAGTAATTAAAAACTATATTTGCTTATTGTGTCTTGTGTACATGTTATACCACTAGCTATGAAAAAAAAGTATTGAAAATGTATCTTAAATGAAACCCTTGTAGGTGGCATTGTACATAAACTAAAGGTATTACAGTTTGCAAGTTAGAGACTCCCTCAAAAAATCATTTATTGTACATTTTATTAAGAGTAAAGGATTGTTAGGGCCTCAGAGATTTTTGGTTAGCACATATGGAGCAGCTTGTAGCATAGGAATGTAAAACCCAATTTTTCATAATTACTTTTAAGCAGTTTTTGAGAAAAACATGTACTGAGTTTTTGTAATAATTAACAAAAGATACTTACCCGGGGGA
The DNA here is from genome assembly GCA_002778355.1 of Clitarchus hookeri. Lineage (NCBI taxonomy): Eukaryota > Metazoa > Arthropoda > Insecta > Phasmatodea > Phasmatidae > Clitarchus > Clitarchus hookeri. The sequence goes on from NQII01006037.1 coordinate 9,686, forward strand.
AAAAATATAAAAATTGCATTTTGGAGTTCTACAGAAATTTTCTAAATCACACTGCAAAGGTAAATTAACAAAATAGCCCCAAACAAGAGGGGGCTGTGAATACGAGGGAAATTGTCGGGTAGAAACTTAATCAATCATGGGAGAAATGCCTAAAAAGGGAAAAAATATAAAAAACATTATTTCAGCTCAAATTTACAAATCTGTTACAGTACCGTGATTTCTTTCAAATGTATTTTCACTGCGATTCTTGCATAAAAAGAGTGACTTTTGTCTGAACTGAATAAAACCCAGTGCTCTCGTTGCTCAGCCACTAGTTCCTCACCGACGTGTGTTGCGAGGTGGAGGCCCATTCCTCGGTCCCCTAGGAACATCATGGTGACGCCCATTTGTGTTTGTTTAGTGTCAGTTACTGCTGGTTTAGAATTAATTTTAACACTTTTGAGATTAACCACTGAAGAAATTCCTTGCCAATCAGTTCTATGGACATTGGTTGGTATTCCATCTATACGGTTGGTGGCGATCTAGGAACAATATTTTCATGTCTTAATATGATATTGTAAGTATACTGTTTAAATTTGTGGACACTGAAATTATTTTTCATTATTTCTGTTAGTTTAACGCGCACAATAGTTAGAATGTGCATGTTACTATTGTAGGGGCATATCTATGTTCTTAACAATTTCGTAGTTTCACTTTATTTATAAACGAGTATTGTAAACAGGAATAACAGCAACGACTTTGCATGTTGTGGTAGGATACAAAACAGGTAGAAAAATAGATAATATGCAGGGCTTTCATAAGAGCTCAGTTAACCACATTTCATTAAAGCTCAGTTAACCCCATTTCATGAAATCTCAGTTAACAACATTTCATGAATTCTAAGTTAACCACATTTCATGAAAGCTAAGTTAACCACATTTTATGAGAACTAAGTAAACCACATTTTATGAGAGCACAGTTAACCACATTTCATGACAGCTCAGTTAACCACATTTCATGAAATCTCAGTTAACAACCTTTCATGAAATCTCAGTTAACCACATTTCATGAAAGCTTAGTTAACCACATTTCATGAAATCTCAGTTAATCACATTTTATAAAATCTCAGTTAACCACATTTCATGAAATCTCAGTTAACCACATTTTATGAAAGCTAAGTTAACCAGATTTCATGTGAGCTAAGTAAACTATAAACAACTTATCGACAAATTGGTTATATGTATCAACCTTGGTCAAATATAATTTATTTACAGTTTATGTGTAAGTTTGTTTACATATATTTTGCTAAACAAATGTAGTCTATAATATGTACATGCTTGTTTAACAGAATTGCTGTCTATCTTTCCATGCGTTGCCCGTGCTGATGTGAGTTTATCTTTTTTTTCTCATTAGCTAACCTTTGCACATTTATCTGGTACTCGTAACCTGTTTGCTTGAATAAATTTGTTTCGAACGTTTTATGCCCACTACTACTGAATTAAACATAATCTGATACTTTGTATTCATGGATATTTATTTTACCCTGTAGTAAATTTATGTATGTGGCCTTCATATTCATTTCACAAACAATGTACACGATATTGCCCTAATGGTGGTAGTTTCAAACTTTACTATTCTAAAGTGCAATATTGATATTTATAGGCTATTCACGGTAAAGTCAGCACTTATGAAAGCCCCCTTATTTGGAATAATATTCAATAAATAAATTTAATTTAATCCTTGGACGTTAAGTTCCGAGTACAGTGGAATATACAATCTGTGTTTATTACTTATATACCAATATTTATTTACTGAGGTGGTTAAATGATAAAAAATGCCTGAAAAGTAGAAATTACTAGGGCCTCAAAAGTACTCAATTTAACGTGAATAAGGTATACATTATTTGGTGTTAATTTAAGCTTGAAAAATAAAAGTTTTCTTCCATTGAAGAATAGTCAATCTCTTGTTCTCCAGGTTTATCAATCCAGGTCTAAACAAGCCAGTTTTGCTGTACTATACAAGTGCCATCCTTGAGCCAACCAGTACCTTGCAAGGATTTTTCTTCACATTTTTAGTATACTGTGTTATGTATACGTATTTTCATATCCAGAGAGGTTATACAGAACGTTCGAATGTAGAGGCTGTTCACGGTGAGCACTTTTGAGGCCAAAATAGCCTACGTTTTCCTTTTAGCTAATTTTACCCTTTAACCAACATTAAAATAAATATTTCCATGTACACAGTGTGTATATTCCATCACACTCCAAAGTTAAAGTTAAAGGTTAAAATGAAATACATTTATTGACTATTACTCAAAATAAGAGGGCTTTCAAAATTGCTCACTTTATCAAGAATAGCTTAAGTATACACACTCACTTTTTTTAGTTTGTTACTCCTCTTCCCTACCTTTGTTTGTAGCTTTACAATTTCTGTTAAGGAGGTTATTATTAAGAATGACATGACTTTTTCAAACCCACTTGAATTTATGGCTTTTCGTGTAGCAAATAAGAAAATTTTCATTTTAGCTTTACTTTAGCTGACAGAGAAGTGGTTTAGTTATCACAGCCAATGAACTGTAGGCCTTGTATTTGACTAAATTAATATGAACCACTCATTATGTAGAACAGCGGCGCAGTTTATGAACGAGTTACCTATACTGAAGACCATTGAGCCTTGCGTATTACAATGCCAGACGAAAACAACTGTCCTGTGCAATGTACACAATTTTGTATGTTGGATCTGAATGGGTTAACCGGATAATAAGCTCGACCTACACTATAAAGTAAATAAAGTTCATGATTACAGTTGTAAACCAAAGTTGCAATTGTCTCAGTACCGTCAGTTTTGTTCAAATTTACTATGTTTACATGTCGTCTATACTTTCTGTACGAGTGTATTAAGCAATTTGTTAAAGTACTGGGGAAAACAAAAAACTTGGCAGTTTCATTCTACCTTCCTTGAATGTCACTATCACTTACTTGCATCATGCGACTCAAGAATGGTTTTCCTTAATTGCAATGTTTGATATTTATTGAGTATACATGTACGCCACAGGGTTTTCCGATATAATTAAAGTAACAGAAATGACTTGTTTACATATAATTACAGTAATTTTTATACCAAGGACAATGAATTTCTTACTACAGGCAAACATTAGACGTCTTCTAAATGCTACATTAGTATGATTTAAAAATCTTTACAACACAGTGAAATAATTAAAGCATTTAAATTTACTTTACAACTACAACTAATTTACAACTATGATTTAATTAAACTTCCATTTCAATGAGAGATTATTTTGCAATTAAAATGCATACATTTTTTTCATGAGACAGTGAAACAGTAACCGGCGCTAAATAGAATAAGTATTATTCTAGCTCACTGATATCAGGGTAGTTGGAGGAACTTGATTTTACATAAATAACAGTGAGGGGCAGACAGTATGAACCAGAGTAAATTTCATTACAGATAATTTTTTGTAAATGAATAGCTAGGGCAAATAATATCGGTAAGGGACTAGCTACCTCAGTTACATTTCTTGAGGTAAAATCACATTCTGACTAAAGCACATGAATCTAACTTAATAAAACTGTGACTGCGAGCTGGGTGTCGAGTTGTTCATATCCTGGTATAGAATCATCCACATTGGTATAAATGTTTTCATTGGAAATAAGAACTGTGTGAATGCATCATGTGTTTCAAAATAATTACTCTGTTTTCATGGAACTTATTTTTAACAGTAAAAGAGTTAAGATGCAGTCCTAAACATTGCACAGCCTCAATGTCTGTACAGATTTGCTTTAGTTTCTATCTTCATCTTTGAGTTGGCTGTGATGAGCATGTAAGCAGTTAACTAAACTGGTGGTATGAGGTATTTTTCCAACAATCGCGATACCTACTCAGTTGTGCGTGAAGATAGTTTTTTTTTGTACATAATAAGCCTACAGGTAACTCTGTATTTTAGGAAACTTTGTTGCACCAGCATCTAGTAAATGATTATCCGTAAAATGTAGGCAATTCCATATAATTAAATATATTAACATTGAAAATTATATCAGTATACAATGTGATGTCACACTTACTGCCAGAAAAATTGAATATGAAAGATCCTCACATTATTTATCTTTATTTTTTTCTTTCTGGCACTAGGGCTGTGGGTTAATCTCCTTCTTAGTATTGTTGGAAATGTTGACCACATCATTATATTTGCAGTATATCGTTTCAAGACAGTATTGAAAATCAATGGAGTCATATCACAAATATAGCTTATATCGATATCACAAATATCGGTCATATTGATACTGAAAATGTTGACGGTGCAACCACTGGCCATATTAATGTCAAACATTAACATCGCAAACACTGTTTGTGCTGACAATTTAATTTATAAATCCAACAATCTTTATGTAAAACACTACGTGTCCTCATTCACTGACTCGCCAGCACTCGTACCAAACCGCTGGATCTGAAAATATAAAATGTTTGGTGTGGCTGGTCATTAGGGTGTATGCGTCGACTGAGAAGGATGTCTGAAATTCCTCCTTTACGTGGGGTGACAATATCTCTGACACTTCTGAATATCAATGTGCTTTTTGCTTCTAAATAGTACATACGCCAAACCACTTTAATCTATTGTATATAACTGAAATGAAATTTTCACTTTGACACTATTCACATGTTATTTGAAAATGTTACAATTTCATTCAAAAATACTCGAACATCAAAATCCGCTATTCACACAACCCTAACAGTAATATACATGTCATGTAAAGCAAATGGTTCTCACTGCAGTTATAAATGAGGAAAACATTTGCCATACATCTACGGCTCTACAGAATAATTCATATATTTACACTTTATTACTTACAAGAATATTACTTTTCACTTATGTGTGTGCCTCGAATGATATGGATGAAATTTCATCAGAATACAAACTGTATGAGCCGTAGCTAATGTCAGTGTATTTCAAAAAATTGCATTATCATGTTTAATTCAGAACTTCAGTTTTATTCCATATTGTGATGTCATAAATAGTCACATCACAGACAATTTCTCTTCGTATCACCTCATACAAATTTAATCTTAGACATCATATTGTAACTCTGTCAATGTAGAAATAAAATTCAAGGTATATTTCATGCGCGGTGTCAAACATTTTCATGACATTTGTGCAAAACTAGTGAATAAAATATTGATTATCGGTAATCTGGCTATTTAACAGTCACTTACATAATGCAAGCATGCTTTTTAGCTATTAAAGCTGCAAAAAATATCACCAATGCAATTATATATGCTTGAGTAAAATTTAATAAAAGTTCAGTTGAGGTTTCATTGAATATAAGAAACTTGTCAGCGTTTAGTCCCACTTGTCCGTCCGCACGTTATATGCAGTAGTAGTCTCTATTGGACTTGGTAAGCAACCAAAAATTATACTTTACAAGATGCACCACTATGCAGAGAACACGCGTCTAAAAGTTTTACTCATTACATGTCATAAAGTTACAAATTCCCGGAAATAACATTTTTCTNTAATCTGGCTATTTAACAGTCACTTACATAATGCAAGCATGCTTTTTAGCTATTAAAGCTGCAAAAAATATCACCAATGCAATTATATATGCTTGAGTAAAATTTAATAAAAGTTCAGTTGAGGTTTCATTGAATATAAGAAANGTTCAGTTGAGGTTTCATTGAATATAAGAAACTTGTCAGCGTTTAGTCCCACTTGTCCGTCCGCACGTTATATGCAGTAGTAGTCTCTATTGGACTTGGTAAGCAACCAAAAATTATACTTTACAAGATGCACCACTATGCAGAGAACACGCGTCTAAAAGTTTTACTCATTACATGTCATAAAGTTACAAATTCCCGGAAATAACATTTTTCTTTAAACACTTTGTAATCATTGGAGAATAAGATCTGGAAAATCAATTTGTCGAGTAATGAAATAAGATTTTAGAAACATCGATGCACTACTTTTACGGCAAATTTTACTTTTACAAAAAAAAATAAAAATTGTTGCATTACTTTTTAACAGCCTTAAATTCTGCATGCATGAAAAAATTACCAAAATTAGGGAGCATTAGTATAATTATAACATTACAGTTTTAATATTATGTGGAACTTCTTTTCCTTCTTTGCTGCTAACTTTACCGTAAGCATNTATAATTATAACATTACAGTTTTAATATTATGTGGAACTTCTTTTCCTTCTTTGCTGCTAACTTTACCGTAAGCATTTTTGTCAGTACATGAAAAATATACTGTAATGGGCAATTATTTTTTTTCCAAAGGTTGATTCGAAAGTGCTCAACTGGGATCTGCCTGTACAAAGAGGAAGTAATTAAGACCCTAGAGCTATATAAGTTTCTCTTGTTGGAAGCAGAGTGTGGTTGTATGTTCTGTAATCAGTTGTTTTGTGTGATCTGTGTATAGTTTTTCCTCAGATGCTCTATTTTTCATAGTGCTCATAAATTCTTACTATTTATTTACTAATTTATTTTTGCAGTCTGTCTTTTTTTTCTGAAATGAGGGACACAGATGTGGCAGAATAGGAAAAATAAAGATATAGAAGTACGATTGAAGAATAAAGAAGATATACGAGGATTTATTGCCGCATTTTTAGTTGGCCATCATTATTATATGTGCGAATTTTCGAGGAAAAAGTGGAGAACCCTGTTGTACAGTATTGTTAACCACGTTTTTAAAACAGTTCATTGAAAAGTGGAATTTTAATGTGAGAAAGTTTGCAAGCAGAAACGAGACGAGTTTAATTAACTTAATAAAATCATTTCACTTTGCACACTGTTTGTGATGTGTGTACCTCAACTTCCCTATGATTTATGCTTTCTTCCTGTAATTACAAAAANTCACTTTGCACACTGTTTGTGATGTGTGTACCTCAACTTCCCTATGATTTATGCTTTCTTCCTGTAATTACAAAAACCATATAACTCACACCAAATATTTTATTTATCTTTTAGTAAAGTTTTAATGTGCAGCGTAGATTGGTTTTTGCGACTTACATAAAGCAAATCCATCAAACAAGTTATTGCCCTTAGGTGCATGAAGAGTATGAAATGTTTTACCATTCGAGAAGTACAGTTTTGTAAAGTTGAAGTACTTGGTTACAGGAACGTCATTCCACATGTTCCGTGTGGATATATGCATATTCTAGAAGTTACAGACTAGTTATATATGACAAAACTATACTTGTAAGTGGGAAAATGCACAACTCAAAAATTTTTGCCATGATACGCAACACCAAATAATAAACTATCTAGTTATTTTTATAAGAATTGAAAACAGTTTTATTAGTAATTAGGGAAAAATATAAATAAATCCATAGATAACAAAAAAGTTAATCTTGCATTGCACATAGTATTGTACAAGTTTCCATAAAAGACAAAAGTTCATAAAGAATAACTTTTCAGTTTTAAATGAACTTAAATATGTTAAACAGAAGCGATCATATAGTTAAACCACTTAAAAAATGTTCGTATAATTTGTTTTAAACCATGGTTTTTTTTACAAACCGAGATAACTCATTTTGTGAATTGCAAGACAAACGTTTTTGTAGATTTGTTGATTTTGTAGCTTCTGTTCGTTATTTTCGACCAGCAGTTCAAAGAAAATATTTATACCAAATTTATATGCTGTGTTAACTGTCTCGAGTATGCATGGCCTTACAGTTCATATTATATAGTCTACAAACAAACCGCATCTGAATATGTAAAGTACAGTAGATCACGTTTTATTCTTGATTGTATATACATTTTATTTGAGTACTGTGTGAGCTTGCCATGGTCCTAATGATAACTATATCATGTAAACAATATAATTTAAACCATTGTACAGTAAGTAGTATCTTAATACAAAGCACACAATGGAATTTTCATGCGGTATGTATATTGTAATCAACAAATTGCAGAAAACAGTTACTTTTAAGTCCAATATTTCGTTAAATATTTAATTTTTTGTCAAGTTGTAGTGTAAGGTACATTTATTTCTACTAATACGTTGGTTCTTGTCATTTTGTGAGCACTAATTTTCAACTCAAATAAAAAATGCAATAAAACATGGCATTTTTTTAGTGGTTCTTTTCCTCTGGGATGGTGAAACTAAGAGCAGTGAGACCTGAGAGAATGACTTATCAATATTCTGGAGATCAACCATGCGGGCATTTCATAGAGCAGGGACAATAAATATGTTAGAATGTAACATGCAACCTTAATGAATATTGACAGTTCTCTTGGGAAGTGGGAGTTACTAAGAAAGAGACAGATCTGCCTGTGAAGGATGGCACCATTCTCTGGTTGTGCGAGAATTCTTTCTGCGCAGATAAGGGTATTTTACTGGTCGTAAATTCCAGTCGCAGTGTAATCTCTTGCAATAATAATCTAACTCCAAATGATTTTGTTGATAATGTTCAGCTGAAGGGTTGAAGGTTTATTTTGATCAGAAACAAAGCTATTCATTCAGTAATTATGCTCTATTATTCTTCAAATGAGCTGAAAAATGTACGTTAGCATATTGCCATAAGGCAGAAAGGTGAGACTCATTTCCACGAAGGTTCAGTGTGGTAATGCATATATTACTTATAGGACAATCAACTGATATAAGTGGTTGATCTTTAATGTGTAGCTTAATAAGTTAGCCAAGCAATTTCCTCTTACTGTTTCATGTTATAATTCATTTTTCTTTTACAATTTATGAAATACTTCATTAAAATGTTAAAATATATTTGCATTCCGGCATAAAGCTATTGTATTACATGTTGAGGTACATAACTATCTTGTGGTGTCTCGTGTCACTTTGTTCTTGAACCAGAATCTCCACTTAATCAGGCTGCTTTTTTAAGATTTTTTTGTACAAATGTGCATAGTAGGAGAGTGTCTGTAAGAAAATGAAGAGACCCAAAAATTACCTGGTTTTAACTCAGTAACTGCCCTGCGGAAACAAAGTGGTGGCGGTCAGATTTGACACCAAGAAATGACTTGTGGCTAAGAAAAATATATTTCATTAAAACATTTAACACTGTCTCAAAATACACTTAAATCTGGTATCTGAAAATGGGAGCAAACCTTTTCTGAAACGTGTTAAACATTGATTATCCCAGGAAGAATTGCTTACAACACTGGCAGGTACAACATCGTGATTAATAATATTGACATCTTGTTAAGTTTCCAGAAAAAAAGATTGGCAGAAAATTCAAGTCTGTGGTGCAGTAACCATTAACTTAACTGCGCACTCTATTGTATACAAAGTGGAAAAATGGCAACTTTGATATTCTACACCCTCTCCTCCAGGCAGAATAAACCTGTCAAAAAAACATCCTAAAATCATTTACCATGACAGTATGTCTCTGAATTGATAAATCTTAATGCAGACACTTTTAAATAGATGGTTACTCTTTGGCAGCAACTTAGCTATGAAAGCTCCACTCTTCAAGGTTACTGTCCACACATTCCAATGAGATGCCTTTTATTACTGGGCAAAGGTTGTATCGCACCCACAGGAAAGCTGCTCTGCGNCGCTCTGCGATTTCCAGAACTCTTGAAAGGCGGGAAGGAGCTTGATGATTTTGACAGCTAACATTCTGGGACCACATGCACATCCATTGGTCATTTCACTGGTGAGGTTCACCCAATATATTTTGAATAAGCTCTGTGTCATACAGTTATGTGAAGCAATCAAATAAATCCCTTATCACAACTTTGGTATCTGCACTGTTCTAAAAAAACTGCCAGTAGTGCTCATAAAAATATAGTAGTCACATAATTTAAATCTGTACGCTCCTCAGTCAGTAATTTGGATTGTCATACTTGTGGTGTTAGAATCTTGCACAAAAAAATTACTTCAATATAATGGTGCTGTTTAAATAAAGGTAATAACGNAAGGTTACTGTCCACACATTCCAATGAGATGCCTTTTATTACTGGGCAAAGGTTGTATCGCACCCACAGGAAAGCTGCTCTGCGATTTCCAGAACTCTTGACCAGCGGGAAGGAGCTTGATGATTTTGACAGCTAAAATTCAGGGACCACATGCACATCCATTGGTCATTTCACTGGTGAGGTTCACCCAATATATTTTAAATATGCTCTGTGTCATACAGTTATGTGAAGCAATCAAATAAATCCCTTATCACAAATTTGGTATCTTCTGCACTGTTCTAAAAAAACTGCCAGTAGTGCTCATAAAAATATGGTAGTCACATAATTTAAATCTGTACGCTCCTCAGTCAGTAATTTGGATTGACATACTTGTGGTGTTAGAATCTTGCACAAAAAAATTACTTCAATATAATGGTGCTGTTTAAATAAAGGTAATAACGNAAGGTTACTGTCCACACATTCCAATGAGATGCCTTTTATTACTGGGCAAAGGTTGTATCGCACCCACAGGAAAGCCGCTCTGCGATTTCCAGAACTCTTGAAAGGCGGGAAGGAGCTTGATGATTTTGACAGCTAACATTCTGGGACCACATGCACATCCATTGGTCATTTCACTGGTGAGGTTCACCCAATATATTTTGAATAAGCTCTGTGTCATACAGTTATGTGAAGCAATCAAATAAATCCCTTATCACAACTTTGGTATCTGCACTGTTCTAAAAAAACTGCCAGTAGTGCTCATAAAAATATAGTAGTCACATAATTTAAATCTGTACGCTCCTCAGTCAGTAATTTGGATTGTCATACTTGTGGTGTTAGAATCTTGCACAAAAAAATTACTTCAATATAATGGTGCTGTTTAAATAAAGGTAATAACGTGATGACGTTCGACAGGCAAGTATGCCACATAACTCCACTCAGGGCATTCCATGGCTCCAAAGTCAGTACGCAACTGGGAGTATAGCATTCTAACATCCTTGTTATTTGCATCATGTAATTACAGGGGAGATATAGTTCAGTCTGCAGCACATTGTTTCTTTCTAGTGGTCAGAGTACTGCTTTATCTGCTGAGTGATTTTTTAACATTATTTTATTTAGTACATTTATATTACAGTAAAGATGATAACAAATTATCAGGGATCTTCTCTTTACTCTTTTCAAGCAAATTTTCAATACTGTCATCGGTTTTCTGCCTTTCGGGGTGCGGAGAGTTTTCTATCTGTTGTAATTTATTCTCTAGATGCCTGCCAAACAAATCAAGTTTCAGTGGAAATAAAATAAATATAATAAGTGGGTGGAAATACCAGATTATCATACGTTACAGTAGATGTGGTCAATTTAACTGACGAAAAGCTTCTTTCTCTCCGAAATATTAAATCACGGTGTTTTCGTAGACATTCAAAGGTTGAGATCCCATCAAATTATATTTTACTGCCGTCGGCGCTGTCGAAATAAATTTTATCAAGAAAAATACCTAGCAAAATACAGAATACTTCATAACATGTAAAGGTATTTTCCCTTACATTAATCAAGAAAACTACATTGGAAAATGCACAGCATTTCATTACATCTGAAGGTATTTTCCCATGCTTTTGCCAAGGAAATTTGCCTTGCAAAGTACATAACATTTCATTCGTATATTGACATACATTTGTCTGGGGTGATTTGGCTTACAAAGTACATAATATTTCGTTACATATGATAGTATTTTCCACTACATTTGTCTAGGACATTTGCCTTACAAAGTATATTAACATTTCGTTATAAGTGATGCACTGCAGAGAATACTAATTTATTTATGTAGTAATTATCCCTTTCTTGTGTCCCCTTANATTTCGTTATAAGTGATGCACTGCAGAGAATACTAATTTATTTATGTAGTAATTATCCCTTTCTTGTGTCCCCTTACAAGAATAGGAAAACTTCCATTACCTTTCAAGAATTTGGCCCTTACTTTTGTAAAGGACTTAATCATTACATTTTCTACAAAACACTACACTGAAGGTGTAAAATTAAATATGAAATTGTACTGTTAATTTTCCCAGTCTCTAAGCGTAATTAGCTTCCAGTACGTGTAAGGGAAATTAACTTAAAATATATTTACAGTGTAGCCATTCTACAACGACGCAACTTTCAACCGTACAACGTATTCAGTTGAAACGTGTTTTGTTTTGTTTTGGGGTTCCACACTTTACTAACATAAGCGATCCTGTGGCTCCAATGTATACTAACTAAAAAAAAATAGGGTTGATTTTCTCAAGCGCTTCAACATCAGAAAACGCCAGTGTCGTTTTACAGTATGTCTCTCCCCTATTCCTCCTTTGAGCCTCTACGAAAAAACGTTATTTAATGTTTTAATTATTATTAATTCATTTTGTACACCCACAGAATGCTCAGGTTATTTTCACGTTAACAATGGCAAATCCCCACATGCTGGACGGTTTTCTGAAGGGAAAATTAAAAATTAACATCAAAAGTATCGTTATACTTTGTATATAAAGGAATTAATTGATTTACGTTCATCCTCATGTCTGGCAGATACATGGTAACGTGTTATTAAACTAAAAATATTCAGAACAGGCGGGAGATTCAATTGTTTAATAAATAAAAAAAGTATATTTCAAATTTTTAGTGTTAAATGACATACACATGAAACCGAATCAGACTCGTTAATCATACAAATCTAAATATAGGGCTACCTAATAATCTTGTTGAATACACAAGGAGCTACACAAAGCAGATCACACGTCCTCATATTAAAAGTGTTGTTATCATAAAGCGTTTTAAATATTGCATTAAACAAACGCATTTTTATTTATGTAAAACAAGTATTCTTAACTGGGTTATTCTCAGTGGTTTTATTCGTTTAGGCGTAAGGCTCTAGTGACGAGTTTGGGCTGACAGTGGTTTTAATGGCCCAAAACAGTGTGACGTAATTTAAAATACAATTCTGCACAATAAATACAATTTCCAGTTACAACAATTGTTAGGTAGTAAATATGTTCAGATATACAAACGTTTAGGTTACGAAATACGCCCAATATGCCGGGTTATTAATTTCACATTAAATTAGTTTTACGTCATATTAATGTAATCATATACGGAATCTATTAAAATTGTTAACGAGTTTCACAAACAAATGAAAAACCGAAGAGGGAATGCTGACCCGAGAAATCAAGAAAAAGAGTTTTCCTCTGCACTCTCCAAAACTGCGTCTTCAAAACGTGGGGTTCGAACGCTTCTCTGTTGACGTGGTCTACCTCGCCTCCAAAACGTGCTTCTTGCAGTGGTTGCTTGACGTTTCCGAGCGAAAGGCTGTTAGGCTGACACCGTGCAGGATATCGTTGACTGTACCAACGTGCAGCTTCCCTTCCGTTTCCTCTCGCTTCTCCATACACCAACACCATGTCCGTCGTCTCGGAATTAGTGTACGATGTCCCTCTCTTGCCGTAGTGAAGCTACGCGATGATACGCAGTGAACAACAGGCTGCCCTGGCGTCGAGGTAGGGCTGTGACAATCGAGGGAGGGGCGTAAAAGGGAGGGGAAATGCTATGATATTCAAAAACGTGCGTCCACTATTGCAAGAACGATTCAGGTAAACAAATCACTGAATGTAGTACGAAGTTAAAGTTTCCCGGTAGGATGTCAGTGTCTTCATCAACTCCAACACTTTTGGGCAATCCGGAAAAGCATGTGGTTACAGTATCTGCAGAACGACCAGAGTCAGGCACTTGCACAGAAACGTTTTGTCTTCGTTTCTTCACTTGCTTCATAGTGTGCCGCCAAACACAACTGAACGTCGGTGTAGCGCATTTAATAATTGTGATCTGTTCGCTTCTTGTTTGTTCTCGGCGATAATTACGAAGCGTGCGACGCCGTAACACAGGCAGCAGATGTCTGCCTCCACGTGAAAGATGTGTTGCCTACCCACCAGGCCATAGTATTTCTACAGCTGAAACCTTCGTGCGCGTTTTACAGGATAACGGTGGCTCATAGAAAGTTGCAACAAGTGTGCATTTTTGGCTGATTACCACTTGCTGCTTTTTGGACTCCGCCTTCAAACGTTTCTTTATTATTTGAGATGAACCCTGGGTGTCATATTTAGATTTTCATCTTTTCACGTCAGCAATCCCCTAGCACAGTTTTGTCACATGTTTACGAAACGCGTTGTATAAATGCATTCATACTGATTACACACATGCATAATTAAACACTTGCATATATTCACACACGCGTACACAATGCATATGTATGTGCAAACAACGGCTAACGAGTTCAGAGAAAATAAATTTCTGTTTTAATTTGTACATTTTTTTAAATACTATACCTACACCACACTACGGTTAAATACTGTCCCTCGTTCCAAATATTTTATAGAAACCTACACGTACGTGTTATTTTTTGTGCAGCCGATGGAGAATTTTTGTTTCCTAAAATCGCAGTTGTGTCTGTGAAGGCTCATAACTTTATTTTTAAGTTAACCTATCAAACTATTTGTCATAAAACGCGTGGAACTTCAGTGGCTTTAACATTACCTACAAAACCGACAATGGGTATTTTGTTTTTCTACGCACATTGAAGTAAATATTAACGTGATACGTAACGCGTACACTACATTACGCCTATGAAAGTTTTTTTTTTCGTATCAGTGAAACATATTTTTTTTGCGTAAAGGTACAACATGAACTGTTTATCTTTCGTTCTCATGTCATACTATTTGAAATATCTCGTTATTTTAAGGTCACAAAATTGTAATGTTTTTTTGTGCATTGTGAAATTTCTTCACATACACTTAACGTTATTATGCATATGGAATCCAGCAATATGTCTGCTTCCAATATTAACTTATTTATTATCTAACACAATTTAAACACAACAAAATTAGTCCACTTTATAATGCTTAACAAATTGGTAGTTACAAAATTTCTTTGTCATTACTACACTGTTAAATTTAATACTGCTGTTGACATATTTAAGAGTTCATTCATTAAAGATTAGATAATACACGATTAAATTCACTGTCACTGAAAAAATTCAATAGCTGTTAGGTTACTTCACAGAAGAAAAAAGAATTTTGTTATGGTTAAGAATATGCTTATCTAAACTAGGGATTCAATAGTTCCGCCATCAGTTGTAATAGACGTTCAATTATTCAGTACAATTCTTTTAACATTCAGTTTGGAAGATATTTGTGTATATTTCTAGGTATTCAGGTAGGGCAAATTAGGCATTGTAAGCTACTAAGAAAGGAACTCTACGTCAGTAACGGTTAGCTTATCTGTACTTAAGAAGATAAACCGGTTATGCTGTGAGTAAAAAAAAATGATTAGCCTATTTTTGGTACTGTGGATTGAAGGTAAGGTTATACTCAGGCCGCGTTGCAATTGGTACTTTTTGTTGGTAAAAACGTTACGTGACCCAATCTTATCGGCAAAATTACATTACATATTTTTGTAACTTAAGATTTGTGTTTTGTCAACTTCGAATTTGACAAATTAACGAATACGAAATATATCACCGCCATATTAGTTTCGATTGTTTTAAACGTTTACGTACACATAGAGGTGAGGTTATTGAAGGAAACTAACGTGTATCCTACTCAAAATAGTTGTTTACAAAGCAAAATATTTTTGATATAAGCATTTTCTCATTACACAATTTTTTNGTGTATCCTACTCAAAATAGTTGTTTACAAAGCAAAATATTTTTGATATAAGCATTTTCTCATTACACAATTTTTTTGGCAACAATTTTACCTCATAATGGTTTTATTTTGTTGAATTTAAATTTAAAATTTCCGTCTAATTACTTTNTTTTTTGGCAACAATTTTACCTCATAATGGTTTTATTTTGTTGAATTTAAATTTAAAATTTCCGTCTAATTACTTTAGGGAATAACTTCTATTTATTTTAATACTTAATGGTGTTTTAATTACAAAACGATAAAATAATGGCAACATGGAATGCTAGACTGTTAAATGCCTTACAAAATGCAAAATAAAAATTATAAAAACCAACCTTGAAACGAACTGGAACACGACCTCAGTAACGTATTACTATTTATGGAAAATCCTACATTTCTAGACAATTAAACTAAACCTACATAATGATACCCGTGTGACGCCTGGTAGTTCAGCTAATTTTCAAATAAGAAAACGACCAGGTTGTTCACGGATTACAAAAAATAAAGATAGCAATTACGTTCCCTTAAAATATATTTCCCTGGTAAAAATTGAGGTGTTGTTACTACTGCTGAACAAGTGACTAACGGCAGCATCCGAATGTATATCTGCCAAAACGTAAATTACTATAGGCTAACCACAGTTGATAGAGCATTTTTTAAATCAAACATTAGGAACATGTCACTGCATCTGTCTGCATACTGCATACATTCCAACGTGCACGCTGACTGACATACGTTCAGTAGAGTTAGTAACGACGAATTTACATGAACCAACATCGCATTAAAATTGTTACGAATACATTTATGAATACTGAAACTATTTATTTATCTTTCCGTTTGAATGCATATGAGCGTATGGATTAGTAAATTTGTAAAATAGGTTCCTGTCTAATAATTTTACAGTTTGGCTTGACCTNAATATATTTCCCTGGTAAAAATTGAGGTGTTGTTACTACTGCTGAACAAGTGACTAACGGCAGCATCCGAATGTACATCTGCCAAAACGTAAATTACTATAGGCTAACCACAGTTGATAGAGCATTTTTTAAATCAAACATTAGGAACATGTCACTGCATCTGTCTGCATACTGCATACATTCCAACGTGCACGCTGACTGACATACGTTCAGTAGAGTTAGTAACGACAAATTTACATGAACCAACATCGCATTAAAATTGTTATGAATACATTTATGAATACTGAAACTATTTATTTATCTTTCCGTTTTAATGCATATGAGCGTATGGATTAGTAAATTTGTAAAATAGGTTCCTGTCTAATAATTTTACAGTTTGGCTTGACCTNAATGCATATGAGCGTATGGATTAGTAAATTTGTAAAATAGGTTCCTGTCTAATAATTTTACAGTTTGGCTTGACCTACGCATGATTAAAGTGAGCAGGCTCACGGCAGTTTTATTTAACATATAGTGGAAGAATACACGGTGTGTATGCAAGAAGGTCTTAAGTATCTCACCTGCCCGCATCGTTTTCCCCCTTTTTCGTCCAATAAACGTGGGAGCTGTAAGGGTTAAGCTGGCACGCTTTACAACAGCATCGTCGCCGCTACGCGCAGGGCTCTGAGCTGGCGTGCAGTGTTCTCTTAGTGCTGCTTGTACATATGCGATTTTCAGAGGTGACCCTATCATTTTATGGATAAACGTTCTGTAGCAATGTTCATTAAAGTCTCCTATCGTATTTCCACTCTTGTTAGACTAGTGTTTTTTAAGATACGGAAGCTTGAAAAACAGTTTTTACATATATTTGGAGGGCACCAAAATAATATTTACAGCATGCGTGGTAAGTTTAAAGTACTATTCATTCCTCTTCTGGGGTATGATGTATTTTCGTAGGCAAATATACTGGGAGGCACGTTTAAAAGATTCGTCAAACAACCAGGATTTCAAACACTCTGCAATGCAGTTTAAGTGCCTGGTAGGCCGGAGCCTTAAGAAGAACTATGAAAAGTGCTCAGTTTACCGCGAACATCCCGTGAAGAACGGAGCTATCGATACGAGCAGGGCGTCAATGAGACAGGAGATATTGTAATGGAGGCGGCAGTATGCGGTGTGTGGCAAGCACCGGTGACAGTGGAGCGGCGCTTGCAAGTGCACGCAAGTACTTCTGGGAGCTGTGTGTAAGCGCAACTCTCGCGCTCCTCTTATAGCCCCGGTCCAGTCGCTGCTCTGTCGCGACGATACAGCCTCGCTCGTTCCGCCCGCCGAGCTAAGCCTCCCTACCCACGTGTAAAAATAACTACCTCCAGCTTTTCTAACTTCCTCAATGGCTTACCGTTAAAAGCGTGAAATATCGCCCTGCTCTCGTATTTTCGCCATTTCCTGGCTAGCTGGAAAAACGTGTATTTCTGCTGTTCGGCGTGTTATTCTTCTGCACGGACTCGTTCTGAAAACTCGCAGTATATTTAGAACAAACGAAGCACTTTGTGTTTTCCAGCCAACTCAACACTTGCTGCAGCAGCGTAGAAATAAGGTGCGTTTAAACGTCGAATTCATATAATAGTTTGGCAGGTTTGTTCCGTGTAACTAAGTCACGTGCTTTACACATCAATATTTCTATCCAGGTTTTCCGAATGTGTTACAACTGACAAATATGAAAACTTTGTCAGAAAATGCCTAATTTACATACAATAACTATACGATCAGTAGGGCGGCAGTATTTATCTACTTATTTTAATATAACTTAGTTACAGTGTTCACCGGTAATGTTGAAAATGCACTTAAATTGCATCTTGAATAATTCACGTTCCTTAATGCTTGTATTTCACTTTCCTGCATATAAAAAATTTTGCACGTACTCTGAATATGCCGCTGTAATTTTCCCCGTAGAATTGATCAGGTTTAATTTAAAATAAAAGTGTATTTACTATCGGTCTATATAGAGAATCGACACAATCGGGCCACTTTCGTACGACAATTAACATCATGGTATGTTTGATTGCAGTAATGGAAACTGTGAGTCCTTCTTTTTGCCGTGTTAATGCAGCAAATGTCAACAAAGCATCTCACGACGTTTTATCATTTGTCATGAGAACGACGTGTTGCACATGTTAAATATAAGTGTATATCAATAAGTTGTAAACATCTGTGTACATTATATGTGTTATATTTATGTGCGAACGACATGATTACCTGTCTGCCCAATCTGTGTTTTAGACCATTTTCATCCAACTATATTGCACCAGGACAAATCCCAGCACCTAGTGAAAAACAAACATGTTATGCCTTCTACACCATCAACATACACCAGAGTGCATGTTCTACGACTTATCATAAAAATAAATCGCAGTATTATCTCCCTGCAAGAGTGTGATATTTGCTTAGCGTAAATACTTTGAAAAATGACAAACAGAAAGAGTTGGGATGTGACTGAATCATCACCAGTGAAGAATTGATTATTCATGTGAAAATGCACAAACCACTACAGGAGCTCACATAACCATGAAATACTTGGTGCGCCACCGGTCCGGGGTGCGGGAGGTATTCAGATCGAATCCCAGGTAAGGAACGGGTGTTAGTTTAAGTTTGGCTCTAAGTTAGTTTATATGCCGTCACCTGATAAACCTTCGAACATAACACCGTGGGATGTTAATAAGCCCTTTCCAACACAATTCCAATACAATTCACATAAAATATATTTATAGTTTACCCATCGCTTTTACTTTATTTTGTTCACCAAAGCCGCCAATAAAAGGGGAGATCAGATACCGTCTGTAGATTTTATGGACAACCATAGTTGAATTGTAAAAGTTGACAATCACGCGTCTTCGAACATTAGAAAATCTTGTTCGGCTTGTGCGGCGAAGAAAAGGAAGACGTAATGGCAACAAAATAACAAATATTGTATTTAGCCTAGTTTTCTGAGTAGTTCGTGCATTTTTGTGAGGAAATAGCTGTATCACCTGCTGGTAGTGGGCCTCCATGAGTTATATATAGGCCCTGACCATTACGATTATTGAAAATTTGAATCTTCATAATTTGAAGGAAAAAAACATTCAAATACACATTTAATAGTATACGATATATTATGTTATGAATTACATAATAATATAATAAAATGTTTATAGTAGGAGAGAGAACTCACGTGCCTGTTAATTTCAGTAAAAATCTGATAATAATCTCTTTAGAGTATTCCGTAATATTACAGTAGTTCAAAATTTGTACCGGGAGAAATTGGTATGCTGTACTTGGGGTAAGTTATTATACAACAGAAAAGTATGTTAGGCGTGCTCTGAATATCCAGACCTAGCAGATAAAATTTCGATATTTCAAGGAAAAAAGTATACTTGGTCCCTGTATTTAGCATTACATTCAGAAGATGGAAGCTGTCTTTACATTGGGTAATGTTGAAGGACCCGGCACGGTAGATAAGCCAAAGTCGCGATTATATTCTGACCGAGTGACAAAACTTGCACGAGTGAGAAAAAAGTTAACTTGTGAATGCTGATTTTATAATAAGTTATTTGAATCACTGACGGTGGGAAAACCACTCAGCGGCCAGGTCCTCGCACCTTTTACACTGCATGCTCCTAAAGCTGGAGACCGACGATGTAGGAGTTGTAACTCGCGACTACATGGAAGGGTGCGGAACCCCTTGCCAAACAAATTAACTATATGGTATTTTGCAGTTTTAATTGACCACTGTTATTTCAAAAAAATTAACATGCAATTATTGTTCGTGAGTCAGTGGCTTAGCGGTACATTTCTCAACGGGGTGGGGCCGCGGTGGTGTTAAGGTCAGACTACTCGCCTCCCATCTAGGCGAACAGGATTTGATTCTCGGCAGGGTAGCTCCTAGATTTCCATCGTGCCGGACGATGCTGCTGGTCGGCGGGTTTTCTCGGGGATTTCTCGTTTCCCCCGCCCTTTTTTTCCGGCGCTGTTCCATAGTCACCTCACGTCACCTTCTACAGCTCTCAATACCTCGCTGTTAAAAACCGTCCAAACATCTCTGCTCCAGTTATTGAAGTGTGCGAGGAAATAGCTTCTGTAAATTGTTGTGGTGAGAAAGAATATCACTTGTTTTTAGTACGAGGTATGGAAGAACCCGCTGTTGTCAAAAGCATAATAATTAACGTTTGTACTATACTTAACTAAGAATTAAGTTTGAAACTGATGATGAAGTTTGGTCTTTTCTTAAATTGTCTGTTAAAACGGGTGATATGGATTTTTATAGACATGTGCAGATGGTGTATAATATGTAAATAAACTTTACTTTTTTTAATGGAAAACAATTTACTAGATTTTAATTAACGGAAACGTAACCTCCCTGCCCTGCGCTACAAGGTGTTGCCACTCAGTAGGCATATTACCGACCGCAGCCATCACAACGTCAATGTGGCATTCGCCCATCCACCTGCACGCAACTTGCGCAGATTCCCATGNAGTAGGCATATTACCGACCGCAGCCATCACAACGTCAATGTGGCATTCGCCCATCCACCTGCACGCAACTTGCGCAGATTCCCATGTCCTATTTCAGAAAACCTGAATTATTTACAGAGTACGCACATATATTTCGCAATGAGCCACACATTTTGGATGTAGCAACTATACACATTTGGCTTTGGCGTTAGGTAGGTGTGTTCTGAAAACAGGACTACTTATATCTTGGATATATTGGAAAGTCCCCGATTACTTGCCTTCAAGATTGAAAACTTTCATTTTGTAGTATATTTAGTGGATATCGCTTATCTCTATTCTTACGCTAGTGGAGTTAAAACACGCCAATAATTATCCCACTTACTTTGGTTTTACTTCATTAAACCCTTAAAGTACAGAGTAATTATTTTGTTAAATGTGTTGCAAAAGAAGAAGTTTTAGTTGTGTAAAGTATTCACGAATGTCTTATAACAAATGGCTCTTTGGAACCAATATAAAGGTTTTCAGTAGATTCATGGCACAAGAAGCAACCTATTTCCAAAGCATTCAGAGAAAGGCGATGTCCGTATTGATGTTATCTTCTGGACTTCCACGGCACCGTGCATGACTTTATCCATTCTTCATCACGTAGGACGTAAATTAGTATGCTCGAGGCAGTATATTAAGGGGTTAAATTAAGTGTCTTAAGTTTTCGTTCACAGTTTACATAGGCCAAGCCAGTAGACGTGAACATGCCTGCAGAAAAGTGGCAGCGGGCTTTCCAGCGCGAAGGATNCAGTTTACATAGGCCAAGCCAGTAGACGTGAACATGCCTGCAGAAAAGTGGCAGCGGGCTTTCCAGCGCGAAGGACAGAACAGGTCTGCTTCCGATGTGTTCCATTTTCTTCGCTTCCGCAGTGCGATAAATGATCTTTGTGGGACGGTAACAGACCGTAGAAAGGAGAAGAAGACAGCGATTAATTTGGTAAAGACGCCGCTCTTAGGGGGTTGGGGGTCCTCTCTATCTCTTGAAAATGAGTTAAAAATCTGTTTCAAAGTCGAAGATAATTTTTTTCTATTGTAAAAAAAGGCAGTCTTAGTGAACCACATTTCTGTAAAGTCTTGCGCGNCAGTTTACATAGGCCAAGCCAGTAGACGTGAACATGCCTGCAGAAAAGTGGCAGCGGGCTTTCCAGCGCGAAGGATAGAACAGGTCTGCTTCCGATGTGTTCCATTTTCTTCGCTTCCGCAGTGCGATAAATGATCTTTGTGGGACGGTAACAGACCGTAGAAAGGAGAAGAAGACAGCGATTAATTTGGTAAAGACGCCGCTCTTAGGGGGTTGGGGGGCCTCTCTATCTCTTGAAAATGAGTTAAAAATCTGTTCCAAAGTCGAAGATAATTTTTTTCTATTGTAAAAAAAGGCAGTCTTAGTGAACCACATTTCTGTAAAGTCTTGCGCGNCAAAGTCGAAGATAATTTTTTTCTATTGTAAAAAAAGGCAGTCTTAGTGAACCACATTTCTGTAAAGTCTTGCGCGAGTCTGCTTTTCAGTGTTACCAGGAAAGGATTCCATCGATTTTATTAACTAAGAGGAGGTGTGGGAGTAAAGAGATTTGGGCGGCTCTTAACATACAGGTGATGAAAGCCGATGATGATGAAGTGAGATGAGTATACAGCAGCGCCGGAATACAAAGGTGGGAAAAACGGGAGATCCCCGAGAAAATCCACCGACCCGTAGCATCGTCCAACATGATTCTCACATGCAAAAATCTGGGAGTGAACCCGCTGGGAATCGAACCCAGTTCATTTAGGTGGTAGGCCTATAGTCAAACCACTACACCACTGCAACCCTTATTATGAGGGTGTGGTACGTGAGTCAATACTGTACACTTCAATTAAAGTTTACAGGTTTCTGGAAACCAATATAGAGAAATCAGCAAAGGACAGCCGTGTCTAGTTTGATAAAAGATAGTCTAAAGGGTTAATACATTTATTTTGTAAGATATCTTATACTGCAATAAAACGTTCACATTTACTACGAAAAATATTGTTTCATAAAGTAATCGAAAAATAATGTCAATGATTACCTTCTATTATTATTTCAATATTCGCTTCCAAATTCAGGTAGACTCCTATCCATGTGTTTAGTATTAATTGATGAGTCACGTCGTCTTAAATATACTGCCTTACTTACGTGAAATACAGTATGTATACGAGGCAGGTTTATCTAATATGTATACGAGATTGGTATGTTTGTTATTACAGGGGCGTAAATTACACCCCCGCAGATCCCGTAATGCGAGGAAGCCTTAAGGGTTAGGGGCCACACGTTTTGGCTGATTACGAGTAATTGTAAACTATCCGCATGACCCGTTACACAACTAGCAGTANGGTTAGGGGCCACACGTTTTGGCTGATTACGAGTAATTGTAAACTATCCGCATGACCCGTTACACAACTAGCAGTATGCGTACAAAGTTACCGGCGTTCTGGTCTCATATGTGACTTTCCTGACCCTTTTACATTTAACGACCACAGAATCAGCTGACTGATTTAGATAACAGAGATACTTGGACTGAAATAAGGAACTGTGGCTGTAAGTGTGTGCAATGAAATATTTTGAGAAAATATGTNCACTTAGCTGACACATGTTGACTTTATTTATTTATTCCTTTTCACATTACTCATTTATTTTACTTATTTGAGTTATATTTAATTATTGAAAAACTATCTTGGTCAACATAAATAAAACTTTTTTTTTACATTTAATGCAAATGGAATGGAACCCAAAAATATTTTCCAAGGGGGATTCAACAACAAAGTTTCGCTAATATGTTACTCCTTTTTCACAGCTGACTGAGAATACTATTCATTGTTCTCAACTTACTGATGCTTTACGTAAACTCCCCTGCACATATTTGCAAACAATTTACTATAAACGCAGACTGAAGTAGCTAATTACAGAACGTTGTCAATGGATTACCAAATCGTTACATCGTTTATCATACTGAAAAATTTAATGCTTCCAGAAACAATTTCAGTAAGTTATAAACGACCGCAAGAACAGGCGTTATACTAGTGACGTTTGTAACAGTTACACAGTCCCCTTTATTAAATCACTGGTATTGATGCTATGTCACGAAAACCCTAATTTCTACACACAGCGGAATGTTTGCGGGGGCTCCCTACAAACAGAAAACGGACTATGATATCTAAAAATACTGTTCTAACGCCTGCTTCCCCTTGCAAAGAAAATTTTACACCTCCGTTTCCAATGAAACTTACTAAGGTGAAGTTTTCTTATATTATTTGTCTTTATATTTTGATGTCATCAAACGACGTCGATATTTGTGCATTGTTACAATATTTCAGCACCTAAAGCGTTTGTGGCAACACTACTTCGCTTACATCGCCCGTAAATGACTAAAACATATTTTACTACACACATATTTACTACACTTGCATAAAGGCGCCATTGGAAAATAACTTATTAAGTCCATTCTGGGTATTTTGCCACTTTTCTCAAGCTCTACTTAAGTTCTCCATTCAGGTACCAATAATGCAACCTTGCGATACACGTAAACACAAACAGTACAGTGTGATGTATGTGTTTCAACTGACATGTGCTGTGTTTACATTATTCAGCTGTATAAATAATGCTAACATATTTCAAAGCGCGTAACCTATACACGTTCAACATTTCTGGCCATGATTATGTAGGGATAATGACTTCTAACGGTGTCTGTATTGGTCATAATTCAGTTGTATAATAAGCTCTCTTTAGAATTTAAAAAAATGAAATTAAAAATGTAGTATGTTCACTTTGGCAACGTGAACCAAAAACATCTTTCTTCAATGCCGAGTGTCCTCAATATTCAATATTCCAAGCGATTTTACATTTGTCAAGTCTTTCAATTCATAAGATATAAGATTCCAATGTACCGAAATTGGTTATTTTCTTCTGATATATCGCTTTGTAAGACGATACTTTTATAAGAAAACAAGCGTAAATAATGTCGATATTTTTTTCCGAGATCGACATCCCTACTGCACGCCAGCACAGTGACTAGCGCAGACAGGTTCTGAGAGTAACAAGGAGCTTCTTCCAACGAAAACTTGTATACGACTGCAAGTTATAGCTCATTGTGTTCCTTCACATTGTACTGATAACTAGTAGCAACCCACCTTATGAATAACGAACTTCATTTATCAGTTGTAACGTAGTTCGTAGGTACGAATCTCAAAACGTGTCAAACAAGTCGTAAATTAAATATATAAACTACATCAGAGCTTCAAGGAAAACGTTTTACTCAGAAGCGCAGCCGCATTATCTATTACGACCTTGGCGGGTAGCGTCACCACTATGCAACATGCTGTGTAACTTTTAATTAATTTATATAATTAAACATTCGTCTTATATTAATAAGCATGTATAGAAACACTGAGTGCAGTTACAATGTGAACTTGGTACCGTAACTTCACGTTGCTTTAACCTTTCATCCCAGACAAATTTAATAGAGCTACCGCAGAAGAAAAAAGGAAACACTTCATAGCTTTTGAAACCACTACTTGAAACAAACCTTTTAAATATCTCCCCAGGTTTAACACATCAGCCTGTGTTTTAAATTAAACATAAATCACAAACATTAAATGCTCTTACAAAAAAGGCATTAATTTCGATTAAACAAAACTATCACTTATATATTGTACTAAAATTATAATGTTTTTTCGCAATTAATATAAAGTAAAAAAATATGAGATCAGTGCTGTGTTGGCAAACACTTGTAAGAAATAGCCGACGCGGAAAATGTTATTACTGTAAGTTTTGATACGCTACTTATAAAGTAAACGTCTCTTATTGAAATATTTACAACTAGCACTATTAGAACCAAATTTCACTGTTACGTGCAACAAATATTTTCTTTATTTTCTGTGATCAGAGAAAATGACTAGACGGTTTCTAAATGAAACATTGCCTCAACGTTGTAGAGATTGCACAGGACCCCAATATAGGCTCTGTACTCTTGGCCCCCAAACCTCCATATATAACGTCCTGTAGTTGATCTTATGGAGATACGTAAAAGGACGTGATGTAACAGGACGGAAACGGCGATGCAACTTTGATCATTTTCCGACACTGTAACTTCGTGATTAACCACACGATTGAAATAAACGAGGTCTCGTTCGATCGGGTGTACTTCCTGCGATGCGAGCGTTACCTTGAGTGGTCACCACGCATGCGCGAGGTGCGGGTGGGGCCCCGCGGCGACTTGCGACAGTTTGTTGTGGGAAGCAACATTTCTAGGCAGCGTATATTACGACCTCGACGTGCTAGCACGCTGGTTCTGATGTAAAACGAAATATCCCGTATATATCTGTTGACTGAAACCACAGAAGCTAAGTGTCCGTTCCAATACATTCATTTCATTCCCATGTCCGAGAGAAAACATTACCAGCTGACGCAGACGTAAAACACACCACCGTGCTGCTGACGTAGACACGCCCATATTTATGTTCAGTCATCACCCGCTGACACGAGGAGATGAAAAACAGAACCGCGGCTGGAACACATTCTGTTGAAGAAGACTCGGACATGTTTGGACCGAACTGGGCTCTCGCCTTATGTGAGTCTTCACTCCAAGAGTTTATTCCTAATATTATCATATCAATGTAATCGAATAGTCAGAAAGTTCGGATGGTAACCTTCTTTCCCATACGTCCATGATACTGTTCCTGCACTCGCTCACGAAACAGTCAAACGCGTAGGGAAGTTCCCAGTCTCTTACGGTAACGACGCTCACCATTCCTATATTTACAGTCTGGCATGTGATATTATTTCCTTACAATGTATTGGTTGAAAACACCCATTGCAGTTACGGAAGTTTACCAGAAAAATGTCTGCAATGTTGCAGCAGGTAGAGCATTTGTAATGAGGTGAGTGAAACTTGAAGACTTACATAAAAGTTTTGAAATTGGTAATTTAAACTTTTTTTGTCATCAGGCAAAACTGTAACTTTCTCGCGATGGTAGGTGGAACAACTGGCTGTGGAACAGGTGGTTTCACTCTCGGAGATACTGGTGGTAGCAGGGAAATATTCCTTGGTGTGGAGAAGCAAGCTGGTAAATATCAGTCCCTGGTCCAATCTGACAACTACAATCAGCCTCACTTGTGGGCGTTATGGCTGGATGATTGACAATACTACAAATAAAACCAAATACTTTACTGTTCAAAATTAGTTCAAGTTCACTTTCCAAAACAATTAATAGTGTTGGTTTGGTGTGTTTAGTACCACCAAACCGATCTACATTTGTAAAGCTCGTGTCATTTGTGAGACAATGTTATTATTTTATACAATATTTTATTATTAAGTGTAACAATTTGAAGGTGTGTTATTGTTTTTGAAACACGTTGTGTAAGAGTTTACAGTAGAAAGCTATATCAGCACATCTGCGCCCGTGGATAGGCGAAGTACGTGGGAGAGGAAAGAACGTTATCTCAGGCGAGTGTGGAAGCGAAGAGGCAACTGTGCGAGCAAGCCGCCATCAAATCAGTCGCAAGCAGCGCTCAGTCGTAATTGAAGCAGTGCTGAAGTGTGATCTGCCGTTACATGCCCTTGCCGCGTGCTCGTGAGAGACCCGGGGGCTGCCTCCCTAGCGTGCATCCACCCTCAACTGTACAACCTCCCTACACGCCCCTACAGGCCCTCGGGCCCTGCCTGCTACGTCGCCGGGATAGCCTGTGCTGCAGCCCGCCAACATCTCCACAGCGCGTCGTACATACAGGATGAGTACAAAAGAATGCCCATACTTTGAAGGTCTATAATATCAAAACCAAACAACCCACAACCTTGGTTGACCAATCAAATGAACCGTGGAACTGTGAAGTTTCTTCACCATGTCTTCATAAATGTTCAATGTGACCACCACGAGCAGCTCGAACAACCACTGCGCGATAATCAAACTCGTTCCACACTCTTTATCAGCATGTCCGATGTTACGGTTTGGATGGCGTACGCAATCCTTGTTTTGAGGTCATTAATGTAAGCTGGCAATGGTGGACTTAACACTTGATCCTTTATTTACCACCATAGAAAAAAATCGAACGGGGTAAGATCCGGGCTTCCTGGGGGCCAGTGATGAAGATCCTGGTCACCAGCTGCTCCTAGACCAATCCAGCGTTGCGGCAACGTCTCGTTCAGGTATCCGCCAATGGGGTGGCGTAACACCCTGCTGGAAAATGAAGGCCCCCCCCCCCGGGCACCTCTTCTAACGGAGGAATCAACCACTCTGTAAGAATGCTCAAATAAGTGATTCCAATAACNCCCCCCCCCCGGGCACCTCTTCTAACGGAGGAATCAACCACTCTGTAAGAATGCTCAAATAAGTGATTCCAATAACAGTGGGCTCGTGAATACAGAATGGGCCGAAAACAGTGTATTTGGATACAGTGTAAAACACGTTCACTTTGGGGGAAGCACGCTCTTGTTCGGTGGTTTCATGTGGAGACTCCTAACCCCATATCCGCACGTTGCGCAGATTCACCTTACCATTTGTATAGAACGTCGCTTCATCGCTAAAAATCAGCGTTGACATGAAGGCATCGTCTACCTCGTTCTAGGCAAGAACGAACGCGCAGAATTAAAGTCTCAGTTCTTTATCCTTTTCGGTAAGAGCCTCTACAAGCTGTAATATGTATGGTTTGCATAGCAATCGCTTTCGCAACACTGTCTATACCATCGATTGAGGGATTTGCATTCCCCGGCTAGCTTATCGAGTTGATTTTCTAGGACTGCGAACGAACACTTGTTGAATCCGTTGCACATTATCTTTGGACACACGCGGCTGCCCGGAACTGTTGCCTTTCCAAAGACATCCTGTGTCACGGAACTGACGAAACCAACGTACGATAGGGAGGACGACGTCCGTATTTGCGACGGAAATCACGTTGAACAGTTGTAACAGATTCTCATTTAGCAAACTGAATAACACAGAAAGCCTTCTGTTTTTCCGTCATCATCATGATACGGACTAACACACAACACACGCTCATAGTGCGACGACAGACGCTCCCAGTGTCATCTCTCGGCACATAAAGGAAACNGACTAACACACAACACACGCTCATAGTGCGACGACAGACGCTCCCAGTGTCATCTCTCGGCACATAAAGGAAACAACAGACCATCCCCTTCACATTGACGTGTCGAATGCGAGCTCGCTTCCCCCTCACCTCCTNCACATAAAGGAAACAACAGACCATCCCCTTCACATTGACGTGTCGAATGCGAGCTCGCTTCCCCCTCACCTCCTCTAACAGAGAGCTACTTCGTGGTTTCACGGTTCATTTGTTTGGTCAATCAAGGTTGCAGGTTGTTTGGATTTGATATAATAAACCTTTAAAGTTGGGGTATTCTTTTATGCTCATCACGTACATTCAAATTAAACATGTAAACAGAAGATAATAGGCTGTTCATGATTACTTCCATCTTTTCTGAATCCCTGCNTAAAGGAAACAACAGACCATCCCCTTCACATTGACGTGTCGAATGCGAGCTCGCTTCCCCCTCACCTCCTCAAACAGAGAGCTACTTCGTGGTTTCACGGTTCATTTGTTTGGTCAATCAAGGTTGATGGTTGTTTGGATTTGATATAATAAACCTTTAAAGTTGGGGTATTCTTTTATGCTCATCGCGTACATTCAAATTAAACATGTAAACAGAAGATAATAGGCTGTTCATGATTACTTCCATCTTTTCTGAATCCCTGCNCGTACATTCAAATTAAACATGTAAACAGAAGATAATAGGCTGTTCATGATTACTTCCATCTTTTCTGAATCCCTGCTAAAGTTCTACTTCCAGGATACTCCTCCGCCTCATACAAAAACAGTGTAGAAACCAAGTGTAGAAAATAACATTAAAGAGACAACTCACCGTATTCTTGCGCACTCAATGTAATATTATTTTGCACTGGAACTATTTCTTACTAAGCATAGCCAACATACCTTTTTTCTTCCAGCTTTATTTCCCATTAATTGTAAATGAGATATTAGAATTTATAAATATAATATAAGTAAAAATTTTATTTAACCAAAAATGAAACTTTTTTATTTTGACACATGTACAAAACGCTTGTTATATATGCCATATTTAGGAAACAGCTAAACACATCACACATAGGGTGATTTTTTTNCACATGTACAAAACGCTTGTTATATATGCCATATTTAGGAAACAGCTAAACACATCACACATAGGGTGATTTTTTTAAGGTTTGAATCTTAAAGTGTAAAGAAACCGCAAATATACTAGATTTTATTTTTAAAATGTATAGGCCTACTTGTGAATACATATTTACATCAACTGAAATTATTAACAACGCAAAATTTATAATAATATTATAGTCGGCTCACAATATCTTCACATTCTTAAAATTAATTCTNAAATTATTAACAACGCAAAATTTATAATAATATTATAGTCGGCTCACAATATCTTCACATTCTTAAAATTAATTCTTTGTTAAAACTACCCCAGGTATGACTTGTTTGGTTGATACACGTCATATATCACAAGCGGTTTATACTTGTGCCAAAATAAAAGTATTTTAACATTCTTTAAAATTCATTTTCGTTCCTAATTTATACTGATGCGAACAAAGAGAAAATGCATGTGTTGGTGATGCCCAGTAAGTAATAGTTTTCATTCTAATTGTTA
Source organism: Clitarchus hookeri (assembly GCA_002778355.1). Lineage (NCBI taxonomy): Eukaryota > Metazoa > Arthropoda > Insecta > Phasmatodea > Phasmatidae > Clitarchus > Clitarchus hookeri. Next base: position 40,342 of record NQII01006037.1, read on the forward strand.
TTAAACTGATTACGCACGAATGCGGTGCGTTGTCCATTTGGTGACATTTCTAGTCTTGGTTAAGCTTTATTTGTATGATGCGGAGGAATTGCCTGAAAGTAGATCTACCGCGGTACTTTACAAAAGTTGGTGTTTATCTAGTATATCATTTATTACATCTTCGCACAAATATACCTACAATTTATAAGTGTCTCACGATGTTGTTATAAGAGTGTTGCTCTTCAAGAATTTTAATTATTTATATGTGGCCCTATTGGAAAACTAACAAAAAAAATCTGCAAGTGGCAAACCCAGAAAATGGTACTTGTCGTATTTTTTATAATATAATGCCAGCATAATATCCTGCGCCACAATTAAAAATACAAATTCATGACTTTAAGCAATAGTTCGAAAGCAATAAAGTCAGTCCAGCAAAACATTTTCTCACAAGCTTGGCAAATAATATTCTCTACGATTGCCATTTCTTGTATTTTGAATATTCTCTTACTAATTTTTCTCTTATTAATATCTAGACAGCAACTAAGACGATTAGCGCTGTTAAGGACCTGCCCACCTGGCGCATGAACTGCGTTACCGAGTGTCTCAATAATACATTTCTCCACGAAACTATTAAATGTGCGTTGTATGTGCCAATGTACAAAAATAACTCACTCATCAAACGATGTCTGTAGGGGTGCTTCAAGACGTCAGGGACATTAGAAACACCTTTTCATAGAACACCAACACAGCTAAAAACTGCTATCCAAAAGGACTATTTCTCAAAATATACTCTTCAGATACATACAAAAGTACTCAAGGGCTCTGCATTCAACCTTGCTACAGACTTTCCGCCAATAGAATGGCAGATTCACCGCTCAAAGTCCCATATATACAGCGCGACGAGAACACTGCACGCCATTGCAGATCCTTGCGCGTAGCGCACTGTTAAATATTTGTCATTATTACTTAGAAATTGTTGCGAATCTACGGACGTTTGTAACAGTTCTAAATTACTCTTACATATTATTCGTTAGTAAAATTACAAGAGCTGTGTTTTAATAAAAGACCTCAAGAAATGTTCACGAGCTCAGACAAAACGGCGGACACACAACGACATATAACCGTGTATGTAGCTGTTTGTGCAGACACTGTAAGTGATGTATAGTATAGTTGCGTGCAAAAAGAAATATAACTAATTATAATGTCATCGCGATGCGCAGCAGTTCTTTAATTCTTTAACCAGGTCCGACACCAAAAAAATTAATAATTTTATAATTTCACCNATCGCGATGCGCAGCAGTTCTTTAATTCTTTAACCAGGTCCGACACCAAAAAAATTAATAATTTTATAATTTCACCAAATATTATTCAACTCGTACGCATTGTGTGTGCTGAAATTTCTCTTGAATAACTTATTTTCACTTTGTATTTCATGAATAATTTGATGTCAAATACAAAATTATTCTTCATTTTTACAGCCGTAACAACAAATAGCCTACTAACTTAGTTGTGCAGATGAAAAAATTTACAACACATACTAATGCCATGGGCAACAACTTGGTATCACCAAATAAGAGTTCATACTTTTTTTTATGTTAAAAATATTAACAATTTTTTTGTATTTTACATTTTTTTTTCATACATATGGCTTGTTATTTTGTGACTGAATATGTGTCAAGCAGTTCTTCTTTCATAAGCAAAATAAAATTATTACCTCTTTTAATATTTTGGTAGTGTTTATAGGCTATTCGCGGTTTCATCGCACCTCTTGAATGAAACTTTTGAAAAATCACTGCATGTATGTCATCTTTGGTTGTTTGCTAAATATTTTATGCATCTCAAGCTTTTTATACTTAAGTTAACATAAATGTTCCTTATTTTCTGTTGAATAGAACTTTCACTTATATTTTATCTATGAATTATAATGTTTCATTAAAAAGTAATACCAATAAAACAGAGAAAAAATAGGTGTGTTGGTAATGCCTAGTTAGAAATAGCTCTCACGCGAAATATAATTCAACTGAGTGCGCACGAATGCGGTGCGTTGCCCCTTTGGTGTAATTTCCTAGACATGGTNATCGCGATGCGCAGCAGTTCTTTAATTCTTTAACCAGGTCCGACACCAAAAAAATTAATAATTTTATAATTTCACTAAATATTATTCAACTCGTACGCATTGTGTGTGCTGAAATTTCTCTTGAATAACTTATTTTCACTTTGTATTTCATGAATAATTTGATGTCAAATACAAAATTATTCTTCATTTTTACAGCCGTAACAACAAATACTAACTTAGTTGTGCAGATGAAAAAATTTACAACACATACTAATGCCATGGGCAACAACTTGATATCACCAAATAAGAGTTCATACTTTTTTTTATGTTAAAAATATTAACAATTTTTTTGTATTTTACATTTTTTTTTCATACATATGGCTTGTTATTTTGTGACTGAATATGTGTCAAGCAGTTCTTCTTTCATAAGCCAAATAAAATTATTACCTCTTTTAATATTTTGGTAGTGTTTATAGGCTATTCGCGGTTNCAAATAAAATTATTACCTCTTTTAATATTTTGGTAGTGTTTATAGGCTATTCGCGGTTTCATCGCACCTCTTGAATGAAACTTGTGAAAAATCGCTGCATGTATGACATCTTTGGTTGTTTGCTAAATATTTTATGCATCACAAGCTTTTTATACTTAAGTTAACATAAGTGTTCCTTATTTTCTGTTGAATAGAACTTTCACTTATATTTTATCTATGAATTATAATGTTTCATTAAAAAGTAATACCAATAAAACAGAGAAAAAATAGGTGTGTTGGTAATGCCTAGTTAGAAATAGCTATCACGCGAAATATAATTCAACTGAGTGCGCACGAATGCGGTGCGTTGCCCCTTTGGTGTAATTTCCTAGACATGGTNTCACGCGAAATATAATTCAACTGAGTGCGCACGAATGCGGTGCGTTGCCCCTTTGGTGTAATTTCCTAGACATGGTTCAGCTTTGTTGTTAAGGGAGCGGAGTAATATCATGGAAGTAGAACTTTAGTAGGGCTTCAGAAAAGTTAATAGTTACTGAGAATGGACTATAAAACGTTTGAATGAGTTCTGCATGTTGTGTACAGATGGGTACAGTGCTTTATTAGACGCCTTTTTTTTATATTTTTAAGAAAGAGCCCATGAGGAGGCTTTCCGCTTATCAAGACCGATCCGGATAAGAAGAGAGAAATGCGGGTTATTTGTTTGGTGTGCTAAATGAGCCGTTAGTTGCTGCGACGCTATTCGGCGTCGCACTGAAACAAGGGACTCGCGACCTTATGGAGGATTTGTCTGGCGCGCTGCGCACGGTGTTTGTCCAGGCCGTCTTCTTTCAGGGCCCGAGCGCCGGCGGCGAGGCACACATCGATTAGGATTGTTCTTTTGACCGAAACTAAAGCTCTTTATCAACGGCGCGCAGGCGGCTCCCGGGCAACGGTCGTGTTAATCTTCCTACAGTCTTCCAGACAATATAACGCCGGCGGCGTGGAGCTGTGCGCTCGCCACTCGCGCCTCGCGTCAACGCGTGGTCGTAACATCGCAACTCCTGTGGCCCGCACATACTATACAGGCTGTTTGGGAACTCTCTACCCAGACTCCAGGCATAGTTTCTCTGGACCAATAGCAACACAAAAGCCTTATACACTTATATACTGAAACGTATTTTACAGCAAGTAATTGTATTCAAAGTTGCGGAGTGCAATGTCTGGAGAACAAGGCGGTACTATAATGCGTGTAAGATAAGTTGCATAGAAAGTAGGCGCTTGTAATAATGCAGAGTCGTGCGCCTGCGACCTATGCAACTTGTCTTACATGCCTACAGTCTTACTGCGATTGTTCTTCGTAAGACTTTTATTATTTTTTTGTTATACGTTTTTTTTTAGTTATTTTTGTGGTTCCAGTGATGTTAGTAGTGCTGAATTGTTTGGTTCTTGATTTGTGTTACATTGCGGTTTTTTTTGTGCGTATTTTTTTGTTTCTGTTGTTCAGCAGTGTCCACTGATATTGTTTGTTGGCACAGCTTTTTTTTCCCCTTGTGTTGCGNTTTTTTTGTTTCTGTTGTTCAGCAGTGTCCACTGATATTGTTTGTTGGCACAGCTTTTTTTTCCCCTTGTGTTGCGTTTGCGTTTTTCGTTTTCATCATCATGTTGTCTTTTGTAACGGGTTTATTTTGTTGTTTGTCCTGTTTTATAATAATAATTTGTTCGTCATTATTTTTGTCGTTTCAATTATATACATATTTGTTTTGTATTGACAAGGAAACATCTTTTCTTAATTATCTGTCTGTCGTGTTTTAAAAAGATTTTTTTTTGTCTTGCAGAGTTCTGAGTGTGTGTGTGCGTTTTTTATTTAGTCTCGTAATCGGCAATGGACACAGTATAATCACACCTTCATAAAAACTCTCTCTGTATACTCATTTCCTTGCCCGGTTAAGCACGCCAAGTTCCGCTCTAATACTGTGTACTTTAAAGAGGTTTATTTCCATCATGGTTTTGTGTTTTGGATGACAGTCCAAGGCAGATGTCACTACTGCACAACACTATATGGCTACGAAATATTTAAGTTACATATCAGGAGAGCTTGCGAAATAACTGGAAGCCACTATAGAAATTATGAGGAAGAGCAGTGCTGGACGATGGATTTTCAAGAGTGAGTGACGCATTTATGCCGATAGAGTTGNGTGCATAAAACGGAACATTCGAGCCAGGCACTGGCATGGAAAATTAGTAAGCTTTTGAGTGGTGAAACAGCTACTGCGATTAACGATGATGGTACTGAGATATTGTCGTGTTTAGAACTGCTGTGTTGGGTGTAACACTGAATCAGAAAATAACATCGAGAGTCGAGTTAATAGTTGGAAGCACTTGTGGTGATAGTTTCTTTTGTTATCTAGATGTTCACTGTTTGTGTCGAGAGCATCACGTATGGTTTTTGTGACTTTATGATGCTTACTATACCGTAATTATACAAAGTGAGTAACTTTCATTGGAAAGCAATGGAGCAGCGTGAAATACTTAAAGAGTACAACCGAAGGTCATAATGACTTAGGAAGTTTAAGCGATGTAAACAAGACGTTATTCGCACAACACACGAGGTGGGCCATTCTTGTCGCTATTCTCGTCTGAAGTGTTTTGAAAACATTACTTTCAAGCTAGAAGATGTTAAATTTTATACATGCAGTACAAAGAAAACAAACAATTTGGTGCCTTGATTTTCTTTAAATCTGGCTATTACGCATTGTCTTAGAAACAAGAAAAATGACAATATGAATCCTTGTTATTTCAAGGTAAACATTGTTGATGTTTTAACAAAAATGCCTGTTTGTTATAAGGCTTTCATTTACTTGCATTGTATTACACTCAGACAAGTACAAACGCCTTAGTCCATGTTAACTAAATAAAATGACCGTGGAAGTCGCACCAGTAAACCAAACAAGTTATCTGATTACAAGTTTGAAAAGATTCGCAGAAATGGTGAGTCGTTACGAGGAGGAATTTCTCATTACATTCTGGGTATTAGTTANACAAGTTTGAAAAGATTCGCAGAAATGGTGAGTCGTTACGAGGAGGAATTTCTCATTACATTCTGGGTATTAGTTTAAAAAAAACCAAGTATACTTACTTGAAACCTTAAATGTAAAAAAAAACTGCATGACATGTTTAACAAAAAAATTAANAAAAAAAACCAAGTATACTTACTTGAAACCTTAAATGTAAAAAAAAACTGCATGACATGTTTAACAAAAAAATTAACGAACACTAATATATCGTACAGCTCTTAAAGATATTTGTCTGTGATAAAATATAACATTGGTTATTGGCTACTCCATTACAAATACGTGAAGTGGTTGCGTTGAGCATAAAATAAGTGAGCAGTCAAAAACCACATGGGTAACCTTAAAGGTGGAGAATAGTTTTGTAAAGTTTCAAAACGGTAAAAAAANAGTGAGCAGTCAAAAACCACATGGGTAACCTTAAAGGTGGAGAATAGTTTTGTAAAGTTTCAAAACGGTAAAAAAAATTTTTTTTTTCAAATTTTTAATACATATTATGAAATACACTGCGTTTGGCAAATATGTTTCATAAGAGAAAAAATAACACTAGACTTAAGTATCAAAAAACAAATGCTTTTAAATCCATTTACATGGTCTAGCAGAAAATCCTTGGTGCATAAACATAACCAAAATATTATATTATTACAATGATTATGCCGATTTTGGGACAAGGGGCTAGTGGTTCGGAGCGTCGNGTGAGCAGTCAAAAACCACATGGGTAACCTTAAAGGTGGAGAATAGTTTTGTAAAGTTTCAAAACGGTAAAAAAATTTTTTTTTTCAAATTTTTAATACATATTATGAAATACACTGCGTTTGGCAAATATGTTTCATAAGAGAAAAAATAACACTAGACTTAAGTATCAAAAAACAAATGCTTTTAAATCCATTTACATGGTCTAGCAGAAAATCCTTGGTGCACAAACATAACCAAAATATTATATTATTACAATGATTATGCCGATTTTGGGACAAGGGGCTAGTGGTTCGGAGCGTCGNAAACATAACCAAAATATTATATTATTACAATGATTATGCCGATTTTGGGACAAGGGGCTAGTGGTTCGGAGCGTCGGAGCTGTTCATGGTCTGTCATTCCGGTAGGCTGGTGGCCATTTTTCCTAAATATTTTCCTTTTACCCTTAAAATCAACTAAATTTTTCTAAAATTTTCTTTTATTTTCCTTAAAATTTCCTTCGTTCACTGAAAATTTTCCTTTTTCTGTAAGAAATTCCCAATTTTTTCATAATAACACACCGATCCCACAATGGCAAATGCGATTCTCTGAAAGCCACTGTTCGATCCACAGGGCAGATTTAGGGGGATCGTTTCGAAGGCAGAGTAGTGGCGACCATATTGGTTTTATAGGCACAGGGTAATCCAAATCGATACAAGGGGTCCAAGGTCCGGAGTAAGGCCTAACCATCAGAAATCTTGGTTCTGTCAGCTATCTTGTCCACCATATTGTATTAAGGTGACCTTGAACTTTGACCTTGACCCAGTGACCTTTGACCTAAAACCCAAAAATTGCTAAAAAAAATTCTTACAAAATCATAAAAAACAAAAGATTTTTAAAAAATTTGTAAAAAAAAATTAAAATATTCGGGTATAGAGCGGACGAATGACTANCATAAAAAACAAAAGATTTTTAAAAAATTTGTAAAAAAAAATTAAAATATTCGGGTATAGAGCGGACGAATGACTGGAAGAGCATCTAAAAATTTATAAGAATGACAAATATAAAAACTTTTGCATAACTTTCCTTGTAACTTATTTACCAAATACCATGTAAACTTTGACTTCTCTTATACATGGAAACGGTTGAGTTTTAATAAAAAAAAAAAAATATTGGAAACTTTATTACAGAGAATGTTTTNAAATATTGGAAACTTTATTACAGAGAATGTTTTCTGCTTTAATTAGTTTTATAAAAACAGTTTCCGTAAAACGACCCCCCAATCAAGTTATAAAAAAATCAGTTTTGGAGTCATTTTGTAATATGGCGGCGTTAGCACCAATGATACGAGTTGGCAAAGTAAAAATTNCATAAAAAACAAAAGATTTTTAAAAAATTTGTAAAAAAAAATTAAAATATTCGGGTATAGAGCGGACGAATGACTAGAAGAGCATCTAAAAATTTATAAGAATGACAAATATAAAAACTTTTTCATAACTTTCCTTGTAACTTATTTAGGTTTATGGTACATTTGAAACTGAAGAGAATATGTACCTTTCGGTTGAGTTTTAATAAAAAAAAAATTTGGAAACTTTATTACAGAGAATGTTCTCTGCTTTAATTAGTTTTATAAAAACGGTTTCCGTAAAACGACCCCCCAATCAAGTTATAAAAAAAATCAGTTTTGGAGTCATTTTGTAATATGGCGGCGTTAGCACCAATGATACGAGTTGGCAAAGTAAAAATTNAAAAAAATCAGTTTTGGAGTCATTTTGTAATATGGCGGCGTTAGCACCAATGATACGAGTTGGCAAAGTAAAAATTTTTATAGGGCACACCGAAATCTATAAGGACGACAAATATAAAACCTAACGCCTAATTTCCTGGTAAGACTTCATAATGCCTAGTTGACTAGGTTGTAGTGTTGCAAATGTGCGCTTTTGTTAAGGACCAAGCTAATGGAAACAGTAGGGAAGCAGGTAGGTTGTATCAGGTAACATATTTATTTTGGTGACATCCCGTAACCGCCATTTTTAAAAGCTCCACAACTTTTACGGGAAATGGTGCACTTTTCACCGCAATTATTCGATGAAGCAGTGCTTGATCACATGGCGGAAGAGTCTTCAATAACCACCCGTGCAGTAGCACGTGAAATGGGTGTATGTGCTTTACAGTGATAAAACCTTTTTTTACGAGATACAGAATGCTTAATTTAATCTTTTCGCAGTATATTCACACTATTTGAATCAAAACTTTGAAAAATCACCCCATGTGTGATGTGTTTCATTGTCTCACGTTTTACAAGCGTTTTATAATTCTGTTAACGTAAACGTATCTTGTTTTTAGTTAAATAGAACATTTAGTTATATTTCGTCTATAACTTATATATAATTTTTAATAAGAGAAATAAAAACAGAGAGATAACAGGTGTATTGGCAATGTCTTGTGAGAAATAATTCTCATACAGAGTATTATTAAACTGAACGCGCACAATTGTGGTGTGTTGTCCGTTTGGTGTAATTTTTCTAGACTTAATTAAGCATCGTTCACATGAGGTGGAGGAATAGCCTAAACGTGAACTTAAGCAGGGATTTAGAAACGTTGCAAATAACAATGAATGGACTATAATCAGAATAGTTATGTAAGGGCTGATGTTAAACCCTGTGCTACAGCTGTGACGAGCCACCAAGTAATATTCCCAGTGAACATAGTCCATGATAACTTCTTAGGTCCATATCTTCTTTCACCTCACTTAACTTGAGTAATGCACAAGGTATTTTGAGAGACACACAAATATTCAAACGCATCCCACTTGAAGGCTACGTATACGAATTCAAAATTGTGTGTCCAGTTCATTTAACAAATAGTGCCTTAATTATCTCTACTACGAAAACTTGACAGGAAGAGAATATCCAATTCCTTGGAGAGATTGTTTCCTTAGTTTGACACTACTACATATTTTTCTTAAGCGGTGTAAAATACTTTACGGACTCCAGAAGAAAATGAAGACTACTTCCTGGCGAGAAGCCTTCCTTCATTTTATCTTCAAGTACATCATCTATCTAGAACGTTACATATTTTGGGTAAAAAGTTGGCTTTGACGTCGTACATGAACGTATTGAAAGGCTAAAGATGACAGAAATTTAATATTTTAGTGAGCTCAGAACCCACCGGATAACAGATTCGGAGTTCAGAATTTCAGAGTCATGATGGGGGCTCGGTCCGTCCCACTCATCTATAGCCCTGCATATACAGCAGAAAAAAGTGATTCTTTCATGGGTAAAGAAAGCCAATTAACATTATCGAACCACAATTCATTCGTCCTATCGAATCATAAAGTACCATGTGTCTCAATGATCACTAGTCGTTGGAACTACATGGAGCTGTTGATGTTTGTGATGCATTCGGTAGAAAAAAATTTCAAAGTTAGGAAAATTATTTTAATTTTTGGGATTACAAATCTACATGTATATAAGTATATACTGAGATGTTGCGCATCAAGTAAATATAATTATCAAATTAAAATTATCCAGACACCTCTCTGTAAATGTATATCCATACCAAGAGCTCACTAAGACCACCGCTGCTGCTATGAAAGGAGGCAGAGAGCTTGATGAATGTCAATTCTACGCGATACTGGCAGGATGGGTGGAACAAGTGAGCTCAGTGACTTAGCACATGGTGTAGTTATTGGTTGCCACATTGGGAATAAATCCATCAGGATCATTTTCGCCCTTCTCAAGGTCCCGAAGGCGACTATCGGGTAAGTTATTGTGAAGTAGAAACGGGAAGGCACAATCACAACAAAACAAAGGCTGGGTAGGCCACATGTGTTGACCGACAATAACAATCGAGCATTGAAGAAGGTGGTAGGGAAACATCGCACGTCACTGTCTGATGCCAACTTCTGTGAATTTCGCAGTGCCAATAATTGTGCAGCTAGCACCGTTACTGTCAGCTGGATATTACGAGGACTGGGGTTCAAAGCTCAGGCACCTGCCCATCAACCATACACTTCACCTTTTAAGGCGAAGCACCACATTTGGTGGTTTCAAAGAGCACCACCACTGTAATTGGACGACTGAAGATGTGTGATTTACAGTGATAAATTAAATTTTCTATGGGGCCGATGAGATGGTTTGGGTGTGACGAATGCCAGGTTAACACTACATGTCGGCCTGTTTAATGCCCACAGTGATATTCGTTTGTGAGGAAGGGGGGTGACAGTGCATGGTGCATGTTGTCTACTGGAGAAGACCAGTTCGGAGATGATAACTGTGATTTTCAGCATGACAATCCTCCCTGCTATAAAGCACTATCTTTTCGTGAGTGGTTTGTGGACTATAGAGTACTGGAAATAAACTGGCCAGTCCCGAGCTTCGAACTCAACCTTATAGAACATATCTGGAATGAACTAGAATAACAACTGCGTGCCAGATACCAAGACCCACATCACTTACTACATCTGCTACAGCGCTGGTGGGGAAATGGTTAACCATCCCCCCNCGTGCCAGATACCAAGACCCACATCACTTACTACATCTGCTACAGCGCTGGTGGGGAAATGGTTAACCATCCCCCCCTCCTCCTGGAGACATTGTGACACCTTGTTGTGAATTTCAGCCGCAGGGTTAATGAGTCAGTGAAGATATTTGGGTGGCTCTTAACATCTATATCCCGCAGGGTTAGAATTGCAATAACGGTCACGGATGGTTCCATCACATATCAATGTCCACTACTACGCAACATACGGAGGCACACTTTTTTAAGACAGTTACGCGTGGGTGTCCGGATCTTTATAATCAGATAGTATAGAGTATGTATGTCGTATGTATTTAGTCTTTGCTCATAAGGGCCTATATTTTGCTCAAGGTAAAATAAGCACTTTCGAAAGCCCTGCTTTAGATCTGCTTGTATGGACATTGTTAGGGGCATGTAGTATTCGTGANCGTGCCAGATACCAAGACCCACATCACTTACTACATCTGCTACAGCGCTGGTGGGGAAATGGTTAACCATCCCCCTCTCCTCCTGGAGACATTGTGACACCTTGTTGTGAATTTCAGCCGCAGGGTTAATGAGTCAGTGAAGATATTTGGGTGGCTCTTAACATCTATATCCCGCAGGGTTAGAATTGCAATAACGGTCACGGATGGTTCCATCACATATCAATGTCCACTACTACGCAACATACCGAGGCACACTTTTTTAAGACAGTTACGCGTGGGTGTCCGGATCTTTATAATCAGATAGTATAGAGTATGTATGTCGTATGTATTTAGTCTTTGCTCATAAGGGCCTATATTTTGCTCAACGTAAAATAAGCACTTTCGAAAGCCCTGCTTTAGATCTGCTTGTATGGACATTGTTAGGGGCATGTAGTATTCGTGANGTAAAATAAGCACTTTCGAAAGCCCTGCTTTAGATCTGCTTGTATGGACATTGTTAGGGGCATGTAGTATTCGTGAACAGATTTCAAGACCAGCTGTACTCCTAAAATATTTATTTCAGATGAACTTTCATAGTTGAATGATTTTAAATGTCACGTGCCCTTAGTTTCTGCCCGCGAATCATGGACGTTCAATATCGGAGTAGTTTAATCTGATTGGCGTGAATATGGCATTGACAACTGGCTTCTCTTATTCTGATATTTTAAAAGGGCACTTACAACTACAAATAACACCTAAACTTAAATTTTTCTCCCGCGCTCAAGATGGCAGCGGGCCCTCACCCTCCTTATGTGAATGTGCGGTGACATCTCAAGGTCGTGCTCGTATCGCAGTCGTGTACCCGAGACCACATTAAATTCGATTGTGTTATTAGTAACAAATGTGTCGAAATGGATCACGCTGCAAATATTGCCGTTTCGCTGTGTGTCGGAGGGGACCGCAGTGAGTGAGCGGTTAACCTGCTTGCCTCCCGCTACGGCGAACCAGGTTCAATACCCGGCCGGGTCACTCCCGGATTTTCGCAAGCGGGAATCGTGCTGGACGATGCCGCTGGGTTCGTGGATTTTCTCGGGGATCTCCCGTTTCCCCCACCATTTCATCTTTCGCTCCGGCGCTACTCCATGCTCACGTCAATCACCCTCATTTACTCTCAAGACCTCACTGTTAAGAGCCGCCCAAATCTCCTCACTCACTCACCCGTGTGTCCGTCTGAGTTTCATGATGTGACTTCAAAACACATAACTCAAGAGTAATACATCGATAATTTTGATGTACAATGCTCGTGCTCATCGCAAGTTGACGTTAATGGAATAGTATGTTGATGTACAATGCTCATGCTCATGGCAAGTTGACGTTAATGGTATGAGTATGTGTTGGCCTGACCGCTGCGGCTGTCTTATGTACGGACCTGTCTTTCTTGGCATCGTCCTTTAGACGCTAAGAAAAACAATAAAAGATGTGAACAGAAGAANATAATGGTGCCTGCACGGCGCTGGTAGCATGCCATGCGAGTGGGAGCAATATTAGCCGATGCCCGACCTACCGTAATCCTGGCTTGTACAGCGTCCAAGAGAAGGCCTTGATGAGGGTGTAGAGGGGGATGCTAGCCTGCGAGCGCTGATAAGCCGGCTAGCTCCCTGCCGCAGGGGCGCGGATAACGAGCCTCGCTGCTGCTCGCTTCTTTCGCCTCGTCCCACCCCTGTGCCACTGTCAACCCTTACCATTTCCCTTTCCCTTACGGGCGCAAGTCCGCCCCGCCAGCGACACACTACAAGTTGTTCGCCTGCCCACCTCGCTGGCACCGCGCCGCCGTATTGCACACATCTTAAACTGTTTATTGACTGCCAGCATCACAATTACCTGTACATTACGTATTTATTTACTATAAAAATGTTCATTGCGGTGAACTTAAAGTAGAAGGAGTATTACAACCAACAAAGCACTCAACTAGACATAACGACATAAAAAAAAGTATTAATAACATAAAAAAATTGTCAGAAAAAAATACGTATGTTGCATATGAAAGAACACTCCGTACATTTTGTAATACTGAACATTAAAATGCTCAGATTTACTTGTTTAAATTTTTAAAAATTAAATTTATAAAATATATAAAAAAAAAAAGTTGTTGATATTTTTATTATGGATGCATCAAAAACCACATTTTAAAATAGTTGTAAAGTACAGTAATTATAATAATCTTAACGTCCCACATGTAAGAAAAATTAGACCTTATGTTAAAAAATACTTTTTATGATGGATTTTATCTAAATCAATTTAGTTATAAAATTATTTATTTTGTAGCTAAAATAAATGTGCATTTATAAAATTACTACAAACATTTTAAACATTAATTCTTTAATTTCATATTTTTAAATGCAACCAGAGTTCTTATGATAATAGTCTTGCTTGATTTCAAAAAAAGGGGGGAGTTGGGGTTGCAAAATGTGCTATTTGAAGAATCCAGAATATAAATATACTGTAATGCCCCTTAGAAAACCGCATTATTTTAAGTTTTCAGGTGTTCCAAACAAAATTTTATTAGTGCTGTACTATAGGCTCCCACCTACCTGAAGCTTGTTTGCATGTCTGGGGCCGAGAAGCGCGAGAGCGATAAGGGCGACACCGCCATGAGCATCAAGTGCGCCATCGCCACTAAGCGCAAGGCTCTGAACTGACGTGCAGTGTTCTCGCCGCACTGCGTGCGGTGAACCTGTTATTTTATTTGTGCAAAGTCTGTAGGAATATTCAGTTCAGCACCCTTAAATAATTTGGTATGTTTCTCACGCGTATATTTAGAAATACAGCGCTTTGAAGATGCAAATTTTAGCAGTTTTTGAGTAATTGGAATTGGTGATTCTAATGTGCGTCACGTCACGTCTTCAAAGTACTCAACAGCCCTCGTCTGAAGTGTGTGTTATTTTCGCAGATGAGCGCAATGGACGCACGTCTAACAGCTTCGTAGAAAAACCAATCCACACCAATCCACACAAAGCCATACCAATCCACACCAATCCTTAGCAATCTGCTCCACAATCCGCTCTGCAATCTTCATCCACAACCCATACCAATCCTTAGATCAATAACAATCATTCCTATTTAATCCAATCCTTCGAATAATCCCAATCGAGAGAATTCCTTCGACCAATCCGCATACTTTCGTTTTATAAGAAGTTTACATAACTGTTAGATTAATTTTTTTTAAACCACTGTTATTTTTGGGTAAAATTTCTAAAGTTAATTTAAATGAAAGTTCAATCAATCCCAATCCTTCGATCAATCCCAATCCTTCGATCAATCCCCATCCTTCGATCAAACCCAATCCTTTGATCGATCCTTCCACCAATCCTTCGGTGTTTCCCCCTTTCATATGTATAGAAATTACATTCATTTGCCAACAGTCTCCAAATTTATACATGTCTGCAGAATTAATGAATTGTACGCAGCCAACTATCCATGGAATTTTATACCAAAAGATTTTTCATAATTCTATATGTAGATCATTTCGTTTATAGTCGAGTGCTCATAGCACCACTTTAAATTATTGAGGGTAAAAAGGATACGACTTACTACAATAAAGGAAAACCAATTATTATTAATAGTTAGTTATCATTATTTTATAATAACAACTTCAGAAGAAAGCAGTTCGTCACATCATGCAATATATCCCCGATCCTTTAGTTTACTAATGATTGAAGATGTCTTTTAATGCGCGTGATATATCCACATTTTTGAAGGTCAATCAAATATCTGTGTATCTCCAATTTCATTCGGTTTTTCAGGAAATATGTAGCCTGTATTCTCTGCATCTTCTGCCTTCTTCATGTCGCTTGTTGCATCAAATGTGTAGGAGGGTTGTGTCAGAGAATCGATAAAATCGTAATGATCGTCTTCAGCACTATCATTGCCTTCATGTTCATATTAATCAATGCTTTCTTCATGGTCATCTTCACCATCTGTTTTGTATTCTATTTAAATTTGCTTTGTTTTGTAGCAGCAGTTGTATGTTCATCACAATTTAGAGCCAAGAACCATTTATTTTGAAGTTTGTCGACTTCATGCGAAAGACTTTCAAGTGGACATTCCACACAACCTACTCTACTACACTCATTCCGTCTTTAGCATTAACTGTATCATCATTATAGCCTATCGATCCGTTACCCATCGATGCTGCAAGAGGCATTGCCGGCAACAATTACTGACTCCCAGTAGACGGATCCTTGCAGATATCTGTTTATATTTCAACGTATTGCCTTGTGCAAACTGCCTTGGACCAATGTAGTAATGCTTCCTCGCGTGAAAAGGGCTCTTCGTTCAGGCAGTTCTCTCATGCCGACTAGCATTTTGAACATAGGCGAAAACTCGATCGCAAAATCGGCACTGGCGACAAACAATTAGCGATGATGCAAGTCACGGCTCCGTGATCGTTAAGGTCAAAGGCAGGTCTTCGTATTCGCCTACATAACTTATATGCTTACATAACAATATGTTATTTAAATATGCATGAAGATGTATGTTGTGTGTGTCGTATTATTTTTGCCTAACAACTTTAAAATGGTGCTATGAGCAGTCGACTATAAACAGAGAGATCTGCATACAGAATGATAATATAGACTTTAGTATAAAAATGTATGGATAGCCGACTGCATAGAAAAAAAAAATTCTGTCGACAAGTACCAATTTGGAAATAATTTTCGAACGAAAGAAATTTCTATACATATGAGCGGGGGACAAACTGAAGAATTGATGAAAGAATCGATCGAAGGAGTGGGATTGATCGAAGGATTACTGTGGATTGCGGAGGAGTATTGCTAAGGATTGCTATTGATCGAAAGTTTGGGATTGATCGAAGGATTGGGGTTGATCGAAGGATTGGCATGGATTGCTGTAGAGTGCTGAGGGTGATTGCGGATCGGATTGTGGAGCATATTGATAAAGATTGATTTGGGATGGATTGGCGTGGTTTGGTATGTGGATTGGTGCATATTGGTGTTGATTATTAGGTGTATTGGTGTTAGGATCAGTGTAGATTGGTGTGTGTATTTGTGTGTGGATTGGTGTGTGGATTGGTGGGAAATATTATGTTTATTATTGCGGATTGGTGTGTGGATTGGTGTATAGATTGGTGTGGATTGCTGTGTGGATTGTTTGTGAATTAGTGTATGGAATGGTGTATGGATTGGTGTGGAATGGTTTATGGATTGGTGTGTGAATTGATGTTTGTGGTGCTGATTGCAGTACTGATTTATTGGAAGATTACGATATAATCGAAATATTGATAAATAAATATGTCTAATTTATTTTTAATTTTTAATGTTATTTAATTTTTGATTTTAAATAAATTTGTAGAATTTTTTTTTGGGTGCAAGGTTATCCAAGGTTATGAGCACGAGGTCAAGGCCACAAATGTGAGTTCAAGGTGAAGGTTATCAAGATCTAACATGTTGGTCGGAGTCATCAGTGCCACCCACCTATGTGGTGAAAAATGTAAACAATTGACAAAAGAAAAAACAAATTTTGTGTGGAGTGCATTCTACAGAATGAGCATCGGTGAGGGGGGTTGAAGCCTGCCAACTTACTAACCAATGAAGAACATTGGAAAGGGGAGGTGATTATTAACACAATGTGATTGATTGGAGGGGGGTCAGTGGTCTGGTAGATCTCGTGAAAGTAAGTTTATATAAATAATTAATACGAAATTTTTGGTATTTTTCACCAATTTTGGGTTTAAGGTCAAAGGTCACTGGGGTCAGTGTCAAAGGTCATGGTCAACTGGATCGAAGATGGCGGAAGTAGTCATTTATGTAATATGCTCACTGACTTTTATGACTTTTTTCAGTTTTTACCATTTTTCTCGAGGTTTTGTTTTCAATGTCGTCCAAGTTTACTGTCAAACTCACCTGGGTTCAACATGGTGTTTGGGTGACGTCATAACATGGTGGCTGGTCGGTTCCAGTCCGTCGTTCCCTCAAAGCCCAAACATTAAAAAATGTAATTTATCATTTTTTCAAATTAATTTTTTATAAATATTTTATTATTATTTCGAACTATCGGAATTTAAAAAAAAATGGGTAATTTTTGGGTTGAAGGTCAATGGTCACTGGGGTCAAGGTCAACGACTATCCACAATGACGGTTAAGATGGTTGACAGAACCTAGATGGTGGACGGTCAGCTACCGCTTTGATCCCGGATTTCATGTATCGATTTGGCATATCCTATGCATATAAAACACAATGGCTGCCACTGCTCTTCCCTCGAGAAGCGATTAATCTGAATCCCCCCGATGGATCGAAAAAAGCCTTTCTGCGGCTCGTTTTTGCAAAGGGTGGGGACGGGGGAATCGGTAGTTTTTTGAGGGTATAATAGGAAATTTAGAGGGAAACAGGGAAATAACAGGTTGGTAGCGGCCGGCTCCGGCATCTTTGCCCCGATCCGCCATAATCATTCTACTCGCATGGTATTTTAATTTCTATTTCAAGCTTTTAAATGTAATAACAGTTAAATAATACAAATGCAGATATTTGCCAATACAATACATTTTTACAAATTGGTATTTTATCTCAATTTTCAAACATGTCTCAATTCATGTATCACGAAATTTTTAACAGACATCTCAGGAAGAGATTTAAAGTTAATATATGCATTTCTGAAATGAAAATAACCTAGATTATAAATTTTATATTCAATAACAATATTTATTCTTCCGCTGTAGTACATCTAACCAGAGTCTTTACCTAATGGACAAATGTTCTTCACTACGGAAAACATAAACTGGCAAAAACATTTAAATGGAATTTACATTTCATTACAAAGGATTTTTTCCATTGTGAGAACATAATTCATAATAATCGTTTTGCAATTTTAATGGTATTTTCTCTCGTACCAACGCTGAGATCACAGGCTTAGTTTTCTTAAATTAAGTCAGAAGTCATTAATTTGACTGTGCTGTAAACATGAAATTGTTCAGGCCGGAAACCTTGAAAATAAAACACGCTTAAATGTAAAATATGTACAGAAGAGACTCCAAACAATTTTACGCCGCAATGAACTGCTGTTACAAAACATACATTCGTGATGTCTTCCGGAGTGTGGAAATAATTGGTTCGTAGAAAGTAACATAAAACTGCTTAATGTTGAAAAGTATTACCTGAAATATTTTTCATGTTTTGTTGGTCTATCATAATCTCGTTAGCTACGAACCAAGTAAACGTGACCCTAAACGCAGAATCACAACACCTAATCTCATTTTCCAATTTAGTTTAATTACAGAGATATCCTTGTTAAATATACAGTATAAAGTGCATAGTAAAAATGTTATAAAATAGAAAACTGCTGGAAATTAAAAAAACGAGATAGGACGTAATCTTTCTTTTCCAGTACATTAATGTTTTTACTTATACTCATAAATTTTAATATTGTATTTATTTCAAATAGATTTATGTTTTCTAATTAAATACTGCGGGCTATTTATTTCAAATGAGAGAATAAAAATCTCCATTATTTGTTATATTCCTTATACACTCCGTCAGCAGACTATTTCCGAACAGTTTTGCTTAATTTTGCAGATAATTAACCTTCTTACGAAATGTGTGTGTGACTGAAATTTCCTGATAGTCAAGTCTCCTTGTGTAAATCGTATAAAAGTATGTAAATTTATATAACTGTAAATAATCTGTTAGTTAGTATACATGCTTTTTAAACATTTGTTGACCTTCTAGCATCAGCATGTAGTAATAATTTATTTTAAAGAGAAGTAAAGTTAGAATGATTGTCTTCTATTAACCACAAGATTTAAATATGTGTATCTTATCAACACAAATAAAATGCGTATATAAAAGAGTTATCTGAAATAAAATAAGCAAATAATATATACATATGATATGTCGAAAGCTTTTGTTAGGCATTTACAAGTACAGTATATGAAAAATAGCTTCTTGTTTCATTACTCTCAACTTCATCTACCTGAATTCCACATAATGTGTATCTTTTATGCATTACATGAACGTACTTTTATATACCTAAACACCAAGCACACCCACAGACTTGGGGGAAAGGATGCGTGTTCCACTATTAAAACCGGCGATAGATTGAATGTAATGGAATAAAAGAATTTTCTTAAAAACTTACATTTTTATTTTTTATTTGCGTAAGAGGAAAGTCAGTGTTTCCACATTACATCTTCCCAAACAATTTGCAACTTATTTTCAGGCTAGGTAAAAAAGTAGTTGTGGAGTTAAAGAGGTAGCGATAATTATCACAGCTGTGCTATGTGAGCCGCGGTATTGCTACCCCTAACTCGCTGTAGATATGTGAGGGTTAATGTAGCAACAAAGTATAGGAAGTAATTTCTTATGTGACAATCATGTGCAAAACATTTTTAAACAATGAGACGTATATACCTTTCTCCTTTGTATTCATTTTGTAAACATATGCAACCTGTAAAGATCTATATGTAGTCGTAGACCTATCTTATCGTTTCACTAATAGCACGTTTACATAGCCATACACTTGCTTGCGAATCATCTTTCTGGGCAAAAATGGGTCGAGTCAGGTGGTATTCTGTGCTGTCGTTAGTTGGGATAAAAACATATATCCTTATCAATGATGTAATATTAAATTTTGTAAATGCTGTTCACGAATAATTGAGCACTTGGTAAAAATGGTTGACTTATAAGTGTTACGTAAATGTTTGTAAATATTTCAATAGTTTCTTTCTCTTCTTGTTCCTTAATGCATATAAAAATTAGCAAATTTGAAGAGTATTTACTTTTCTAACAAGTTCAGTGTTTCAGTAGAAAGACATATAAATAACGTTATAATGCATATAGCAATGTTAATTTTAAATGTGGTAGAATATTACACAATGTGCATGCAAGCAGATCTTAAGTAGGGCTTTCAGAAGTGCTCAGCTTACCGTTACCAGCCTATAGCAGATTTATGAAATGTTAAATTACTCTATTCATTGTAACTCTGCCTGACAAATGGCGCCAGTAGTAAAGAAAGACAATTTCGAGTTAGAATATAACATATGAGCTAAAAATGAAGAGTGAAGAGGACAGGCTGATTCATCGAGTAAATGCAAGCACTCACCGGCGATGCGGCCGTAGCGCTGGAACATCCTCTCGACGTCCGTCTTGCTGCACTGAAAGGTGTTGAGGTTGCCGACGAAGACACGTGAGTTGACCGCCTGTGGGTCCTGCGAGTTGGTCTGGTTGCCCACCTTGCTGAGCTTCATGGCGCGCTCGGCCGCCACGATCTTCGCCACCTGCAACACGCCACCCACACCTGTCATCTGTTCTCTCACATGCGTGCCACACGTCAACCACAACTCTTATTGTATCTGAGTCACCTTCCCGCCCACCGCATGTAACAAACGCCTATCACTCTCTCACAGAAGCATGCCTACTACAAATCACCCGGAACTTTCTCTCAGTTGCAGGGTCACCACATGTCACCAACTCCTGTCAGTCTCTCTCACCCACACATTATCACACCTCGGCCACATGCCTGCCACATGTCACACACGCCTGTCACTCTCAACCACAAGTTCATCATATGTCATGCACACTTATTCTCCCAGCTGCAAGCTTTCCACATAACGATTCTCTCTCAGCCACATGCCTTACACATGTCACAAACACCATTTACTCCGCCACATGCCTGCTAAATGTCACCTACACTGTCACTATTTCCTGCCAACCATCCGTACACATCTTAACCTCTCTCAGCCACACATTTGCCCCACATAACCCACCACTCTCTATCGCCACTTAACAACCACATGTAAATCACACTTGTAAGGTATTGTTCCAAGAACATGTCTATCGCACAATACACACAACTCTCACTATCCCTGAGACACACTCCTCCCACATATCACCCATACTTGTCACTCTCAGATGCATGCATGTCGGATGTCATTCAGAAATCTGATTCACCTTCGATTTTACCGTACATCACCCACACCTGGTACTCTGTCAATAGCACACCTGCTTCACATCGCCTACAACTCTCACTCTTAGCCACATGCCTGCCACATATTATACACACCTGTCACTCTTTCAGCGACATCCCTGCCACATGCCACCCACAACATTCTGTCAATTTTATCACCCACAAATATTCCCACACATTTTCCAAAACTCCTTCTACATATTAAACTATAACTCCTTCTGTACATCATTCACAACTTATGTCACACATAACCCACAACCCATGCCACACATAACCCACGACCCATGCCACACATAACCAACGACTCATGCCACACATAACCCACGACTCATGCCACTCATTACCCACGACTCATTCCACACATCACAAACGACTCATGCAACACATCACAAACGACTCATGTCACACATAACCCACGACCCATGCCACACATAACCCACGACCCATGCCACACATAAACCACGACCCATGCCACAAATAACCCACGACTCATGCCACACATTACCCACGACTCATTCCACACATCACCCACGACTCATGCCACACATAGCCCAAAATCATGCACCAACAACTCATGTCACACATCACCCACAGTTCATACCGCACATCACCAACAACTGATACCACACATCACCTACAATTGCCACACATCACTTACAACTGCGACACATCAACCACAGCTGTCACACATCGCCCAAAAATGCCACACATCACCCACAACTGCTACTCATCACTCACAATTGCCAAACATCTCCCAGAATTGGCATGCATCGCCCACAACTGCCACACATCACCCACAACTGCCACACATCACCCACAACTGTCACACATCACCCACAACTAATGCTGCATATCACCCCAACTCATGCCACACATCACCAATAACTCTCTATTTCACCACCTTCACCTGTTACAAATCACATATAACCCCTATACACATCCCCCACAACTCCCATCACACATCACCCACAAATCTTGGCATACATCACCCACAATTATCTCTATACATCACCTGAAATACCACCATACTCCAGTTCAAACACTCACTATCTTTTACTGATCGCCCACAAATCCCATCATACATCATCCCACAAATCGCTCTACTTCACCTACAGATACCATTGCTCATCATTAACTCCCTCCACATTTACACAATTTTCTTTATACTTAATAACCACTAACTGTCACAACACTTCCACCGCAAATCCCCCCACACATTACCCACGCCCATGGAAAATACATGGGTGAAATTGTAATATATTTTAGTGAGGAATTTGTTTCCTGAAGTGCTATGCTCTAAAGAAATAAGTATAACAAACTTAGCGGGCGACTTCTCACTCTTTGTCTTGATCCCTATATACCTAAGTAAAATTATGGTACATGGTAAAGTTAACTCCAAAATGACTATAGAAGTTTACATAATAACAACCAGACTAAAAAAATTGTCGATGGTTTAAGCAACTATCCTCAGTTCCGTTGTCGAAGTCTGCTTTCCAAGCAGCGATTGTTGATATAACAAATAACTTACGTGTGCCTACAATGTTAGAAATTTGGTCGATCATATGCAAGTTATTAAATTTATTCTTGAAATTGCAAATCAGTTTATGAACTAAATGTTATATTTACTTAAAAATATATCTTAAAGCTTATATGTGCATTACAAGATTCAGCATTACAATGAAACAGCATGAGAAACCAGCAGTTGTGTTGCATATTCGAATTAGTAATGAAAGGACAACTCTGGCAATAAATACTATATATGTAGGTCTCTCCTAGGGTTTAAAGTTTTAAAAGTTATAAAACTAAAATACGTAATATGTTAATAAATATGTAATTATACACACCCAGTTCGTCTGGCTTTTAATCCTAAAAGAATAGCATTGTAAAGATTTTTGAGTTTTTTAAAGTAGACTCTAAGAGCGAGAATTATTTAGGAGGGTACTAATGAACGTGACAAATTGGCTCATACATGAGTGGCACGAGGGAACAAGAGAAATAAATCCTTGGAAAATAATTGTGTGATAGAACAAAATTAAGAGAATTTTTTTCAGGAAAATTCTTAGTACTTAAAATTTTTTAATTTAAATTTGAGAAACTTATAGGTCAATCAAAATATTTCTGGCGAGGACATTATACAATTTGGGAGTTACGAAATTGCAGCAATAGTGCCATCCAGGATAAGGAATGACCCCTTAGAATAGTATCTTCATGCAAGTTGGTTGGACTGAACGATCCCTATGCCATCTGTGTGTCCCCGGACATACCATTCCACACTACTGGCGTGACTGTAAGCTGCAGAGAGTCGTGAGCCGTATCTAGGGACGAAGCAGCACCCGTGTTCGTGCGGGTCGACTGTGTCGTGGGCAGGTCCCTGGAGCTTGTCCCAGGAAACCACAACAAGGACACTTGCGAGCGACTACTCAGGTCGACAAGTCGAAGGGAGCAAGTGCGGGTCGAGGGTCCCTGCCGGTTGCGCCCCCACAGGGAGAATGACTAACATTCCCGCCCCCTCCCTTCGCAGTTTCTACAACTCCCGTGGACCCAGCTACAAACAAAGATGCACTCAGCACTTTCCGGACCATATTAATTTACGGTTTGAGGTGTTGCAAATACAAGTTTTTTTGGTGCGTTCCGTTCTCCAGAAGACCAACAACTTGTTACCGTAACAAATAAGACGCTTTAATTTTTTGCTCTGTCACAGTTCTATGAACCGTTTGTAAAAAATCATTTACCCGTAGGTAGGGACACCCGATTCCGCGAAAATAATTCATGACCAGTTGTATATCATAACCCTTTAGCTGAGATCCACGTTCGTGATTGGATGGTTTCCGTGTTAACGCGTCTTAAGTGTCAGCACGCGAATCATGGGCGTAAAGTACTGGAACTACCTAAATCTGATTAGCCAGTCAAGTGTAAAAATGCCATCTCACAAAGAAACGCCACCAATAAAAAAAAATTGCTCTACGGTCAGTAGGGTATTGAAATCTAGCATGTGCGGAAGTCTTTAAGCGAAATTCAAGTGCCCTAACTATACGGAAAATCATTGGGCCAAGTATAACTCTCCTCTGCAGCATATATACAATTTTCAACACTGGGTATGACATTGTTATTTAACAGTGTGCTTTCGCTCATTTTATCGCTCTCTATGTCATAATTTGTAAAGTCATAACTGTGACAACTGCTTGGAATGACACAGTAAGATGTATACAAATATCATACTCTGAAGAGCCAAAAAAACTGGTACACTTGCCTAATATCGACCACGCAGAAGTGCCACAAGACGACGTAGCATGGACTCGACTAAAGTCTGAAGGTATGCAGGAGGCAATTCACACCATGAATCATGCAGAGCAGTCCACCAATCCAATCTGCGCCAATTTGATAAAGGGTTGCACGTCTTTCACGTTTAATTATTCTCGTCAGTCGTCGTTTGTGCCGTTCTTTCACGATCTTTTTCCAGTCGCAGCGACGTCGAAGATGTGAGGTTTTACCAGATTCCCGATATTCACGGTACACTCGTGAAATGATCGTACGCGAACATCCAAATGTTATCGCTACCTCGGAGATGCTATCTCCCATGTCTCGTGCGCAGACTATAACACCACGTTCAAATTCACTTAGATCTTGATAACCTGCAATTGTAGCAGCAGTAACCGATCTAGCTGCCGACCGCATCGCGTTACTTAGATTGGTTTCATATCTCTGTTATTTGCTTACTCACGCCTTTACCAGTGTTTTTTTTTTTTTGCTCTTCAGTGTATTTACCTTCACATCAACAGCAATAAAGAAATAATAATGGAATCTGGGCTAATGCAGTTTTCAGAGGAATAAAACCCAATAGACGTTAATTTAATTAATATTACTCCCGAATGCTCATTTACACTAAATATTTATTTACATGTTCAAGTATATAAATAGGGCTCTTGCAAGACTTCGGACTAACATGGATTAAATTAACTGAGTTGCATAGTATGTTTATATGTGTTGGATTTAAAACTCACACATATTAGTTCAAAAAATCGTCCAGTTTATTTTGTATGCATTCCATCCAACACATGTTTACAATTGATCCGCCAAATGCTGCCTGAGGAAAGCTCTTTTGTAATGTGTGTAATTTAATCACAATTATTATCTATTCCCACTGAGCAAGCAACAAAATTATTGCGTTTTTGTATGGTAATTAGGCCCGCATTAAGTGCAACAATATATTTCATATTAACTTGAAATTAGACACATTAGAATTATCGTTATTCGCACATCATATAGTCATTATGTAGAGTTACAGAAGTTACGATGTCAGGTTCTGTTAAAAGTAGCCTAGTGTATAAAATGTAAATGTTTCTTTGACACGTATATGAGAAATATGAAAATTTTAATTTGGCCAGAAAGTAGATATATTATGCCAATCCGAGGACAGGGGCTGAGGGCTGCAGATCTGCTGATCCGCCACCATCTTGGAACTTTACTGGTTTTTTTCAAAGTTTTTCCGTTTTTCCTCAAAATTGACCATTTTCCCCTTGAAATCGTACTTTTGCACTCAACATTTTCCTTATTTCCCCCCTCAAAGTTCTAAATATTTTTTTTTTTTTTTTATTGTCAAAAAAGTGCTTGCTCCTCAATGTGGCTGACTGAATACCCTGAAAGCGAATTTCGAGCCATTTTAAAGATTTGGGAGGGCTTGCTTAACACCTGTAGGCTACCACCTCCTCATCCTATCCTAAGCAAGCTAAGCTCACCCCGTTCCTACCAACCAATCATGAAAAATCGAGAAAATCGAAAAAAATATAACATTACAGGCATTTCCGTTGCTCTCCCTACCATGAACATCCACTGACTACATCTCCAACCTACACCTTCTTCCTATTCTTATGTAATTTAAAAATCAAAATGCATTTTAAACATTGAGAAACGTATTATTTTAACTTCACACTCAACCCACTACCGTAACCAACCACCCGCCCCCACACCAAAGTCCACCCAGTTACAGAAATTCGTGAATAATCGGAAAAAATTATTTAAAAAAATGTTGATTCCAAAAATCGAAACTCTTGGTTTGAAGTGGAGAGAGGGTAGCGAGCTCGCATTCGACACGCCAATGTGGAAAGGACGGTTTGATGTTTCCTTTATGGTGCGCCACCCCATTGGCACTTAGCTGTGCGCGAATATCAGAACGAGAGATTGCCGCAACATTGGATTGGTCGAGGAGTTTGATAATCGCGTAGATGTCGTTCGGGCCGCTCGTGGTGGTCACTTTGAACATTTCTGAAGACATGGTGAAGAAATTTCACATTTGCACAGTTCATTTGATTGGTCAACCAAGGTTGTGGGTGGTTTGGATGAGCCGATCAGGATGAAACGAGGTGAATATGGAGCAGCACCTAAATACAAGGACAGTGGAAATGGCAGATCCCTGAGAAATCCCGCCGACCAGTGGCATCGTCCGACACGATACCCACATGCGAAAATCTGGTAGCGTCCTCACCAGGAATCAAATCCGGTTCACCTTGGTGGGAGGAGAATAGTTTAACCACTAAGCCACTGCGGTCCCACCAGGGATATGTAGGTCCCGTAATTTGCAGATGCTGATGTGGCGTTCAAGTTTTACCAGCCATTTTGCTAGACGCTCACCCCGTGGTATCCCCTTCCATACACCCTTGCAGTTCCGCCGCTTGGTGGTCGTTGCCCTAATTTCATGCCATGCCATGTATCTGCAGCTTTACTGCACTGCAACGGGCACAACCGGCCAGTCTCACTGTCTGAGATTTTGATGCACCCTACTCTCGGACATGCAGAATCTTGCGTTTTTGGGACGGCGTTATATCGTTTGCTCTTCCCGTTTCCACTAGCACAGTTTGACATACAAATTATCTCGTGTTTACGCTCATTGCACTGCCTTTAGTCTGCGTGGTCGTCACATACGAAGAGCTGAGCGAGCAGTTCGTTGCAGTTTGAAGGGATGTTCGTAATTCTGACTTTATGTATACAAACATAAAAGCACGAGATGTGTTCGAAAAGGTAAATGAAGGATGAATCCCACTTCGCTGTTTAATCACATGCATTTGACATCTGGGGGACGTGGGTAAAAGTGGAGAATTTTTATTACCTTCGTTCTTCACGGTCAATCAATTTGAAAAGCCCCGCCACCTTTCTTCTTTTCCTCCATCATATATCATTCCGCGCATGTAAAAACGCTGTCATTGACCAAATAACTAGTATCCATACGCCAATTAAATAACTGAATAATTTTTTGATAAATTTATGCGCTATATTCTATGCATAGCCAGAGAAATAAATTTCTTTTCACTTGCAAACAATTAACTCATTTCACCTGTAATAGGTTCCAGAAAATAAACCCTTTTCACCAATCCCTACCACCGTTAAACACACTGAGAACAATAATTGTTTCAGTATGACAAATATATTTGTTTGTGTGGCGTTTGTTTAAGCTAAACGATGTTTCGTTAGTTCAATTTAACCTCAGTTCCTAAAAATGAATTAAATGTATCCATAAAGCTAAGTAGTTTATTTAAAACAATTTCGTTTGCGTCAAACAAATATTTCCTTATTTCAGTACGTTAAACGAATATTTCTTGTTAACAAACAACACGTTACAAATTTTTTCGTTCTAATACAGAAGAAGTAGGTATCAAATGTCCGGAGATTTCCCGTGAATGCACTGAAGTTCTGTAAGACTTACGGAAAGTCCGTTATTGGGAAGCAACGTGTCCGAAAATTTACGGAGTTTTCTGAAGAACGTTTTACCAGCACTTCGTAGGAAAGTGATGGATATTTTTTTAAATACTGTGCGTTAGTTAACTTGCCCAGGAAAGTGCCGCGCTTAAACACGCACGGCCATGGACACGGAATGCCTTTTCCCAATGTCTGATTTCAAGAGGGCTCCGCCGACCTGGGCGAGTTATGAGACGAGGGTGACTGTTAGACGTCGAGCCTGCCTGACAGTTGCCTGTCAGCCGCCTGTCCCGAGCTGTCCGCTGGCGCTGCGAGACGAGAACTGCTTACGAGCAAGCAGGAGTTGCCCGCCTGTTTGCTACACTTTACGAGCATTACTGGTAATACCCGTGGTACGTTAAAGAATATGGTAGACTGTTAGTCAAGTTATTGTATAGTAATAAATAAACTTTTTGTACGGTACAGCGTAATATTATCCGTCTGCACAAGAAATCCACTTATCAACGAAATATATTACTGAATCACTGAGTTCAGTAAAAAAAAAAAAAAAAAAACTTCATACTCGATAAACGTCAAAACCCAACTCGTATTAATTACTGTCTGTAGCCGTGAAGAAAAACAGAAAAGCATTATTTAATTACGTTTATAGAAATGGATCCATTGTTTTCATACGTAACGTTTTTAAATCAGCATTTGTCTTATCATGTAGTAATTGTTAACACATAAAATATTTAATTTTTGGCATAACGATTTTATTGAAATCATGTACTTCATTTAATTTGTTTTCTAATTTCATACTTTTCGCAAAATGTATAGTCTTCGATTACTATATTTCTGTTTGTATTAAAATATGCATTTATCTTACAGAAGTAAGAAAATTAGGTGGAAATGATTACAACTAATACTTGGTACGAATCAAAAAGCTGTTATTATACGCAATATACAAAATGTAAATTATACGAAAGGGTAAAATAATGATTGATGTTACATAATTTTATATACTATAAAACGAGTGCAAGCAGGCCTTCTACAAAGACTTGCCGCACACTAAACCACTTAAAAATTGTCACGTACAAAAAAACTGCATAGTCCATAAAGAAGCAGTTGTGTAGTGGAGTGGAGAGATTTGGGTGGCTCTTGACATCAAGACCTTGAGAGGCGATGAGGGTGGAGAGTGGTGAGTACGGAGCAACGCCGGAATAAAGGGACGGGGGAAACGGCAGATCACCGAGAAAACCCGCCGACCAGCGACGCCGTCCGGCACGACTACCACGTGTGAAGACCCGGGAGCGACCTCGGCGTGAGTCGAACCCGGGTTGTGTCGGCGGGAGGCGAGTAGTCTGACGTTGAGAGATTGCAGCTGCGACTCGGTCTTCGCAGCGAGCGAGGTGACGTGGTGGTAAACGTGCTAACTTGCACTCAGGAGCACCTGGGTTCNACGTGCTAACTTGCACTCAGGAGCACCTGGGTTCGAATACCAGCACGGCTTTACGTGGTTTCCCGAAGTCACTCTAGCCGAATGCTGGCATGGTTCCTTACCACAGGACACGGCAGATTCCTTCCCTGCTGTTGCTTCTCTGGNGTCACTCTAGCCGAATGCTGGCATGGTTCCTTACCACAGGACACGGCAGATTCCTTCCCTGCTGTTGCTTCTCTGGGCAACTTGCTCCGTCCCTAAAGGCCTCGCTGTCGAAGAGACGTCAAGCCTCACCTCCC
The DNA here is from genome assembly GCA_002778355.1 of Clitarchus hookeri. Classification (NCBI taxonomy): domain Eukaryota; kingdom Metazoa; phylum Arthropoda; class Insecta; order Phasmatodea; family Phasmatidae; genus Clitarchus; species Clitarchus hookeri. The sequence continues at coordinate 69,899 of NQII01006037.1, forward strand.
TCACTACTTGGTCTGGACTTCAGTGCATCTCCGAGCCTCTGTTCATGCCATTGTTTGAGCCACTCGTGCTTCTATTCCCTATGTGTGATTCCCTTCTTCACATGCAAGAATGTAACCTACAAGCGGCCAGCCACTTCCTTCACAATGAAAACGTGGAAATGGCCAGCTAGGTACTGACCTTGAACTTTCTCCTTTCCTTGCCCTGCTTCCTCTTTCATTTGCCACATTGGTAAGGTAGCGGTCTGAAAGCGCAATACAGTACGTACAATTCTTAAGTACTGCCAGTTTTATTTAACATTTTTTTAAATTACGTTAGATTGCACAACATAAACATATCGAAAATATGTTTGTTCCTTGTAATGATTCGACTAAATTCGTTAAAAACAATATTTAATTCCGTGCATGTGTTTGGCTGTCACTTAGTCAATCAGTGAAATTGTTTGGCTGAAACTACCAGTGGTTGTTCTCCGGTTCTAAGAAGAGCCTTTTTTACTGGTTCGAATAATTGAAAATAACAGGAAACCAGTGGTGTTTCACTGATTGTAATTTAGAGTGTGATGCGTTTATTTAGCATAATATCATGTGCCACAATGAGAAATAAAAATTTATGGAGTTGGAAACATCTCAGCAGAGGGGTGTCAGTAAAATAAAATATTTTCTCACAAAAATAGTAAAAACAACTATATCAGATAGCCCTTTCTTGATTTTCCTGAATTATATTGTATAAAACTGTAAAATACCATTAACTCATATAGCATTAATTAATATGCCCTTTCTTAAGTACTCCGAGCTTGAACGGAACAGGGTTGCAACTTATATTAATTTATTCATTATTAATTTCTGACGCTTAGTTATACATTTATTTCATTGACTTGAAATAATCTCCAAACAATTTAATCAGTTTGTGGCCTGTGACAATATGCATATTGTTGTTTCGCCTTCTGTAGGAAAGGCCATGCAAGTAACGGTCAGTTGATGGAAAATTATTTATGTTTGAAAACCGACGCCAGTTTTGTGAGAACTTATTTTGCTCCTATTGCTACGAATTGAAAATTATGTGCACGGGAATTGGTAATTGTTCTCAACTTGCTTGTTACGCAGGGACGCGTGATTTACTGTTTCTATTCCTGCCGAATGTCTCTGTGACCAAGTTCAAACCTATTGAACCAAGATTGAATTACATGTCAACATGTTGTATAACATTTGAACACTAATTGAAAACCGAAGCAAAAAAATTTTTTTTCGAACCGGGGTTCGAACTAAAGGTCTTAAGTTTCCGGTGTTGATACTGTGACAAAAAAGGGGCCAGCTTTTGTCTCCGAAGTCGGTTAGCAATTTTCGCTTCGTACATACCATCTAATTTATTTCCATTTAATAATGTTTTATGACGTCTCTAAGTAGACTATGATTCATTTGAAGTTATTTAGCAACAAATATTTTCTTTTCCCAGACATCTCACTCGAGCCTGCATAACGGAACCAACTAAAAATAGTTTCTTTGCTGGACTGCACTCTAAGAGCCAACTATAAAACACTATTATGTGCCAAGAACGGTAAATGCAAACGCTTCGCAGTATTTGCTACCAAACAAACGCAGATTTCAATATNACACTATTATGTGCCAAGAACGGTAAATGCAAACGCTTCGCAGTATTTGCTACCAAACAAACGCAGATTTCAATAGAAATAAATAGAAGTCATGACAAATAAATAGAAGTCATGATGTCAAATTGATGACTTCCTTAACTTAAAAAAACCCCGATTTACATTCTCGACAAAATCATCCCTTACAGCGTACTACCTGAAAGTAATAAATACAAAACTACTTAAAATATTAGTGTGTAGTAATCATCGTTTATTCGACACTCCGAAAACCCACGTACCTGTTGACAAAGTAGCAGAGAAGGAAATGACTGCTTCTGTTTTAAATACATATCATGCAGTTGTTTAATATGGGATTTACTTATGTAGGACAATAAGAGATAATACTCAAATAGTGATGGCTAGTCAAGCACATGTGCTTTTGCCTGCACCACGCCGTTGTTGGTACTTTCTATTGTTGTCTTCACAGTAGCTCAATTAAAACTAACAACTATCATATTCGTTTGATTCCGAAACGATGGACTCAACTTTTAAGTTATACATATTGTCAAAAAATGTTTGCACTTCCAGAAAAATGTTAAACTGCAAATCGAAATTTAGAATATCACTTCTTAAATTTTCTGACTTAAGTAATTTACTACCCTCAAATATTAATAGTTTTCTCTTATTCTTCAAAATATTTAATGTGAAAATGTTATTCCCATTTTTGCACATTANCCCTCAAATATTAATAGTTTTCTCTTATTCTTCAAAATATTTAATGTGAAAATGTTATTCCCATTTTTGCACATTAAACGTTAACGATACAATAATTTCTGTTTTTATCTCTTTCCGCAACCAAGGAAAAAATGTTCGAATTATTATGTTCTCCAGAGATGCAAATTCTCATTAAATAGGGGAATCACTTTTCACGTTTGTTTCCAAAAAGTATTATACTATATTTAAAAGAAATTTAAAAAAATACAAATATTACATAAAGATAGTACTTCAAAAAATGTAAACATGTAACCCAGTTAAAAATTTTTTGTGATGAAATAATGCTGACATTTTCCATGTACGCTGAAGCCGTTTTTTAAACTGAAAAATTATTTTGAATAAGCTTTGGCTTACTACTATAAACATATAGTATATTTACAGTTAATGATGTATTACTCACGGAGATGCTGTGGGTTTTATATTGTGAACAGAGGGGATTCATTATAAAGAACTAAAGATTTATAGGAAATTAAAATAATATTCATGCAAATCTTGAAGGGGTCTTCATCACAACTGTTACTGACCTGTTAATGATGAGATCAAGATATACGTAAAAATAAAGTATTGAAATATTAAAACAAAGGAAAAAATAATTACTTCCCCTTCCTTTCTTTCACTGAAATTGAACACTAGCAAACATTTTCTGACACTTCACAGTCAGTAAAGTAAATTAAGTTAGAAAAGCATTCTTAACAAAAAGTACGTAGCAATAAGAACATTATTAGGTTTATATTATTTATCCCATTTCGTAGCAATGGTTCCCTTTAGAGAAAATCTTTGCGTTTATAATTATTTTGTTTATTGAAAGAAATAAGGTCATTCCGAATATAATGTAAATAATTTTAAAGTTTCAGCAAGCAACATTTATTTGGAAAGAAAATCTTATATCATTATTTTACGCCCTGTCTTTATCTCTGCGTGNTTTAAAGTTTCAGCAAGCAACATTTATTTGGAAAGAAAATCTTATATCATTATTTTACGCCCTGTCTTTATCTCTGCGTGTGTCACTAAGAAATTAGTTCTTATTAAATCAAACTGTTTTAAATATAATATTTTAGAATTTGTCATTATGACGTAGAGAAATCNTGTGTCACTAAGAAATTAGTTCTTATTAAATCAAACTGTTTTAAATATAATATTTTAGAATTTGTCATTATGACGTCGAGAAAAACTTCGGTTAATTTTCTGCGAAAAAACTGGCGGACAATCACAAGAACCCATTTTACGTTTTGAATGACACAGTTTTGCAATAACAACGCTTAACAATTGTACATCATGCTGCAAAAAAATTTATTTGTATTCGTCTCAGAATATTACATTAATTTGTGTTAAAGATTACAACCATATATTACATTTTTTAAGATCATTTCCTTTTCTTGATTAGACCCCTTAATAAGTTTCGTTATAAAATGTTTGAAAATAGGGAATATTTTGGGCAAAACCGTTCAACGAATGCTGCTGCTATCAGCATGACCAGAAATTACGTAGCCATGATTTACTTGGGAAATTTACATCAATAAACGCAGGCATTGTAGCAAAGTTAAGCTTAGCGCTTTTATTTAACATTCGTTGAAAATTCTAGTAATCGTAATGAATTTGTTATGTTTCGAACAATTTGTATTATTGTTTAGTGTTTCTGTAAATAAAAATTAATTTACGAGCACCTGTGCTTTACTTAACCCTTCCAGACAATCATTAATTAATGCTCTCAGGCATTGCAAATGTGGAATAAGGCAGACACCTTCTGTACCTAAGTCGGGTGCAGCACTGGTTTAGTTGTCACAGCCAATGCGCTGTAGGCTTTGTGTTCGGTAAATTAATATGAACCAATCATAGACTAGAACAGTCCCGAAGGAAGTTTCATAGGACACTGAGCCTCCCAATGTACTGTACCGACCAAATTAACCTTCATGTGCATTATGAAGTATGAGCGAGTTGTGATGTTTGGGTGGCTCTTGAGAGCCGATGACGGTGAAGAGAGGTCAGTATGGAGAAGAATTGGATTGCAAGGGTGGATAGAACGGGAGATCCCCGAGAAAACCCGCTGACAAGCTGCATCGTCCGGCACGATTCCCACCCGTGAAAATCCGGGGGTGATCCCGCTGGGAATCGACCAAGGTGCAACACTATTGTGGGAGGTGAGCAGTCTAACCACTACGTCTGTATTATGCACACAACTATGAACATCGAGTCTGAATGTGTTAAAGCATGAATAATACTAAGAATAACTCGTTACTAGGTCAAATACATAGTTGTTTACTTCAGATTATTACATTGTTTTTCAAGTAAGGTTATATTTCGATTAATAAANTGTGGGAGGTGAGCAGTCTAACCACTACGTCTGTATTATGCACACAACTATGAACATCGAGTCTGAATGTGTTAAAGCATGAATAATACTAAGAATAACTCGTTANTGTTAAAGCATGAATAATACTAAGAATAACTCGTTACTAGGTCAAATACATAGTTGTTTACTTCAGATTATTACATTGTTTTTCAAGTAAGGTTATATTTCGATTAATAAATTTTTCAAGGGGGAAAACTATAAGAAAAATTAGGGCAAACACACATTTTTACAGAACTCATTCATTGCACTGTTATGAAATGAGAAATGCGGCCACTTTGTCACATTTTGTAGAAAAGGGTAGTTATTGGTTAAAAAACCTACAGAGCGCAGTTTTCAATATGCTCTCTACACAGGCAGCATTACAAGATACGATCATAAATTCCAAGTACGCCAGTAGTAATTTCGAGAAAATTATTCGATAATTCGGTAGAACAAAATAATTCAATAAATAGGTATAACAAAATTTCTTGTTCAGTTAATTTTCGCTTTACAGAACAAGTTTTATTTAAACGGATGTGCCCAGTGTATTAGGGCACATTTCCAAAACTATTGTTAAAATAAGATTAAGAAGACTTTAGATATGTCTTACTATATGAAAGGTGAACCATAAATAAATGCAATTAGCTATATTTTTAAACGTGAATAGTTACCTCAGAAACACAAACTTCTGAGCACAATGAACTGCGATAAAACTTTTTGCTGACGTAGATATATTGTACAATTTTAATTTTAATAATTTGCTTATTTTTAAATGTGAAACAAATAAAATATCTAAGGTGGAGCTATTTGTTCATATTCATAATATCAGTTAACTTTTAAACTTTAAAATAAAGCATAACAAACAGGGTAGTCATCATTTACCACATGAAATCCGCCAAAAAATGTATTATTGTGGTGAGGTAGCAAAAGTATTACAAGGAAAAGTAATGGCCAAAATCATAATAAATATAATTAAATAAAATGTTATTTCGGTACTTGAATAACAAGTTTGTCGATCCATGTCACTCAGAAGGCAAGAATATTTATTATAGTTATTAAGAGATTAATTTAATTTAATTTAAACATTGGCTTTTGTTGTATCTTTATCACACTCAAACTTACGTATTTAAAATGTACTTATTTACAATTCTTTGTTGTTAAAACGCATGGTTATTTGATTACCTGTGACAATTTTCTAATTAATGCGAGTTGAGTAAAGTCTCCTTATCAACGTTTCCGATATATTGTTATTATCATACTTTAAAATTTCAAGTTTTACAGTAAATATATTTCATGTATGTATCATGTNTCGGTACTTGAATAACAAGTTTGTCGATCCATGTCACTCAGAAGGCAAGAATATTTATTATAGTTATTAAGAGATAAATTTAATTTAATTTAAACATTGGCTTTTGTTGTATCTTTATCACACTCAAACTTACGTATTTAAAATGTACTTATTTACAATTCTTTGTTGTTAAAACGCATGGTTATTTGATTACCTGTGACAATTTTCTAATTAATGCGAGTTGAGTAAAGTCTCCTTATCAATGTTTCCGATATATTGTTATTATCATACTTTAAAATTTCAAGTTTTACAGTAAATATATTTCATGTATGTATCATGTNGTTTCCGATATATTGTTATTATCATACTTTAAAATTTCAAGTTTTACAGTAAATATATTTCATGTATGTATCATGTAATCTAACTACAATTCGTACTACCGGTACAAAATAAATAAAAAACGTATTCAAAAAACTTTGCAAATTTTATTATCGAAGTGGTTAATGGCGTATGTTATTTTATTTACGGCAAACATATCCAGCAACATTAATGCACTATCGCTACAACAAGTAGTTGGGGAATGTGTGTATGTACCTGCTTGTGGACAGTGGGGATCCTAGCAGGATGTGTCGATCATATCGCTTTACAGACGGAGTGAGAAGGTCCTGTTCAGATCCTGGAAGCTAATACACCAAGGAATCGAGTGAAGAGATTTCGGCTGCTCTTAACATCGATGTCTTGAGAGCCGATCAGGGTGAAGCGAGATAAGGGGCAACGCCGGAATGTAAGGATTGGAGAAGCGGGAGATCCCCGAAAAAATCCGCCGACCAGCGGCATCTTAAAGTACAATTACTACCTTCACAAATTTGCGAGCGACCCCGCCGGGAATTGAACCCGGTGGGAGGAGAGCTCTGTACCCGTTGTGCCACCACGGTCATGTACACCAAGAAGGCCTTATATATGACCTGTAAAAGTCAAAGTTTGTATGTATATGAGTATGCTTTTGTTCTGTATTGTGATAAAAGCGAAGGTGTCGAAAGTACTTGGTCGTTGATACCCTTAAACCACTTGAAAGGGGACGTAAAGTTTATCTCATTTCAACTACTTTCGACGGATCTGGACCAAATTTTGCTGGAATGTTATTCAGTACCCAACTTTAAAAAACTCTGTAAGCCAAAATTAGCGCCAGCCCCCAATTGAACCTAACCACTGAAATTCCCTAAAACGGCGTCATGTATCTCTCACTGCCCTCTTTCCCCTGGCAACGCCAAGTACTTTTGTTGGTATTGTTTATAATCTTCTTGGTATGCACTTGGCGACACGAAGCGAGTGATAAATTACAGGATACTACGTTCAAAACACAGGCTACTGACGGGAACCTGCAAAGCATCAGCCTCGCTGTTGTCACTACAGTAGTCCCTCAAGGCTCCCGCCTACCTTGATCATTTTTCCGCGTTTGAGGCCGAGATTCGCGGAAGCGATAAGAGCGACACTGCCACGCACATCAAGTGCGCCATCGCCGCTAAGCGCAAGGCTCTCAATTGGCGTGCAGTGATCTGGTCGCACTGCGTGTATTTTTGGGACTTGCGTTGGTCAATCTCTTATTTTCTTGGAGGAAACTCTGTAGGAAGGTTCAATGCAGGGCTTTTGAGTGATTTATTATGTATCTGATGCCTAGATTTTGAGCTACAGCTATTTAAAAAAGCCGTTTTTAGCCATTTTTGAGTGCTCAGAAATGTTGTTTCCGACCAGCGTGAAATTTTTGAGAGTACTTTAGAGCTCTCGTCTGAAGTTTGTGTTCCCTTGATAGATCAGCAAATTGGACGCACCTTTAATATTTTTGTGGAAAAATGTGTATTTCCAACACACTGCAATGCAGTTTAAGCAGCAGGTTGCTTGGCGGGGGCCTTAAATTCAGCGTTCAGTCTTCAAAGTGGTGGAGTTAGAGGTTGTGGTTGGCGGATAAAAGCGATTTTTTTTATCCGGTGAAGGTGAAGTGAGGTGACGATAAAGCAGCGGTGGAATGTTAAGGTGGTGAAACATGAGAACCCCAAGAAAACCCGCTGGCCAATGGCAATGTCCGCCACGTTTCCCAAATGTGAAAACCCGGGTAACTCCGTCGGGAATCGAACCCGGTTCACCTTGAAGTGAGGCGAGTAGTCTGACCACTACACCGCCGCGGCTTCACTGGTACAGACAACGCTTAGTTATCGTGTGGAAACATACCTAGAGAACGGGAATATTAAAGGAATTCGTTTCAAGAGAAGCAAGGCTTACCAGATCTGTTCATCTGTATTATTTTTGCAACCATACTACAGTTCTTATTTAAAAAGTCTTAAAACCTTATTAGTCACGTAGTTTATAAAATAAGTTTATTACTCTTTAGCAAGCCATAAACTGGTAATATGCATTTTGTTCGTCATGAAAGTATGTCATGCCACTGGATGTATCAAATGACTAGAACACCGACACAGAATGGAAACGAATATTCGAGATTCCCTCTGTGCAGGGGATAGTTGCTGGTTTCGCCACAAACGGCTCTAGCTTTGGCTAGCGCACAGTGAGTCAACAGCAAACTTGCAAGAAAAACAAGGGCCGAACCCCGTACTACCTGGTGTGTTGCAGAGCTGGCTCTTCATTGACGCGGCAGCCAAAGAATAACACGCAGTGGCTCACTCGGGACTGAACAAACCGCCGCGCTGTGATGTTGGCAACTACGACTACGGTGTCGCATTTTAACACGATTATTATCAAACACACCACAGTCGGCGGCAGGTATAATCCATTCACGGTTACTTCCAACTTTCCTGAAGCCCTGCTATAGTTCAACTTTCAGGATATTCCTACGCCTCATGCAAACAAAGCTTACCCGAGACTTGATAATTACACCAAATGGACAAATCACCGCTCTCGTGCGCACTCACGTCAATAATATGCTGCATAAGAACTATTACTTACAAGGCATTACCAACATACCCATTTTCGCTGTGTTTTATTCGAGTTCAATTTAACCCAAAATAAGTTTATTTTATTTTAACGCAGGTATAAAACGATTGTGATATATGGCATGTTTAGGAAACCACCAAACACGTCATATATAGGGGTCAGTTTTCAAAGGTTTGATTCAAAAAGTATTACAAAAACCACGATTAGACTATAGGAGTGTCTCATTGATGATACCTGGGCGGTTCATATTTCACGTGCGTCTTCCTGAGCGAAGTGGCGGAGCGGCAAACAACTGAACTCGCATTCCGGATTTTCTGGGTTTGATTCCAACTATGATTTTTGTTTGCCATGATTTTCCGGAATCGCTCGAGGCGAATGCTGCGTCGGTTCCCTACCACAGGCCATGGCCATCTCTTGCCCCTCCCATCTGTACATGTTCATACTTAGCGCCTTCTCCCTTATATACCTCACAACCTTTGTTTTTCTTACACTTATCGTCGTTTTATTCTCCATGGTCCACGACCGTATCCTAACAATGTCTGCCTGCAAGTTCCCCCCTCCCCTCATCATCCTGCAATACACAATCATCTGTAAACAATCTTATTTTTTCCCTAATTTCCAAACCCATATCATTTACTATTATTGTAAACAACGAAGGGCTCTTTGAAACATTTATATCACACATACAGCACGCTTCCCTGCGGTAACCTGATGTAACCTCTCCCTCCTCTGATACCGCCACAGGACATGCATGTCCTCTGATATCGCCACAGGACATGCATGGCCTGCTTCTCTGAGCAACTCGCCTCGTCTCCAGACCTTCGCTGTCCAAGAGGCGTAAAACCCCCTCCTACCACATATTTCGTCCCAACAAACACATACCCATTCGCAAATAAATCACCGAGTAGTTGAGGGTAAAATGTACAGGAGACTGAACCAAACGTACAGGTCATTCAAACCCACGAAGTTTTCCTGGCCGTAATCATACAGCTCATTTTGCGTACTGGATACATCGCAAATATATGACCGCCGATCTGTTTCGGTAACACGCAATATTTGCAGAGTCCTCCGGCCAAGCTTTCAAAACATCTACAGAATGGGGTTGCACAATTCTCAGCATTGAAGTTTTTTTCATGCGAACTTCCATACGTGGTTTTTATTACTCCCGGTCTCACAACATTTTTTTTATACCATTGAGTTGACTGCTACTGTGGGAAATGCATGTTTCATCTCTGGCTGAGTTTCTGATGAGTGGGTTCACCAAACCATGAAGCCAAACATCGATAGTAATCGATCGTCGTTGCCGGAAGAGTGCTTCTGTTGTTTTCGTCTGTCGACTGCAAAATACTCAACTCCCGCCTTCGTCCACAACACGTGTCAGTCAGAGGTCTAAATGATATACAGTTGAGCATAAATTTGCTTCCAACATAAGGGTAAACAAATCTGAAACGTCTACAATAGGAATAAATTTTACTATTACATTTGTAAAATAACATGCAAATAATGTTTGAACATGAGAAAACAAGCGATTGGTTTATGTTCATTATTATCGAACTTAGTTTTATTACAATTATTCCGTAAATTTTTAAGACTAGCGTTTCCATAAACGCCTTAATTACTTTTATATTTTTATATGCATGATTTCCTGTGGTTTATATTAATGAATAATACGTATGCCGTATAACTTCACACGTCGTTGTTAGATTTTATGTTTTCATAAAATTTAGCCATGGAGACTATACAATAAAGCATAATATACCAATATATTTTTTAATGGAATTTATTTTGAAGAAAATTATACCCAGGTGCAAAATTTAAATACAGCAGCGAAACCCAGTTAAAAGTTTACGACATGTGTTACATACAATATAAATAAGTTGTAAAACTGTTTCTTACTTCAAAGTACAGGGATTTCAAACCAGATGCCTTCAAGATAATTCTAGCTTGCCCAAACATAATACACATTAATTTTTCGCTTACTTTTTTACAGAGAACTTTAGTATATTCAGGGACGACATGTTCATATTTTGTGTAACAATCTGTGCACATGAAAGGTGAAAAGGTCATAGCAGAATGCTCCGCACATACAAAAAAAAAGTTAGGATTGAAACGCGAGGGCGTTTTGAAACACATCAAAAGTTCAAACAAAAGCTTTCATTTGCATTTCATGTTGTGCCGGTAGGAATATTGGAAAGAAAATCCGCGCGCATTTACTGAATAGCATATTTAGAAAACAATTTCTTCGCCATTGCGATGAATTATTTATCTGTAGGGGCGCAGAGAGCGCGCGTGGGTCTGCTGTCCGGCAACAGCCCCTGGGAGCGGCGTTGCATTGTGCCCGCGGCGCGATGGAGCCCCGCCCCTCCACAATATTTTGCCATCGCTCTAATTTCAATTTGACTGGCTTTGTTCGCGAGCGCCTCACGGGATCGGCCGCACGCATTTGTGATTGCGCTTTCAGCCGGCTCCGACACTGCACGGGCCAGAGCCGGGACCGGCCGCAGTCGGCCGAGCCACCCCCCTGGCCGAGGGGAGCGTTTTATCCCTCGCAGCGTTGCGTGATTCACACTCTCGTACCCCGCACGGCCACTCGCCAACCACCCCCAACCCCCGCCCTTCTCTAACTCCTCTCTGAAGATTTATAAACACTACCCGCATTTACTGCTATTGCTGCCAACTGAAAACGAATGCCTCGCTAGAGCTCGACGAAAACGGGAAACAAAAACAGATAGTGTGCTACTGTAGTTCACGAAACTAGAACGATCACCGACTTGAATCTGTTCTCAAGAAAAAAAATTACGTCCTGCTGCAAATTTCAAACACATATAATTTTTTCAACCGTAGTAAAATGTTGCCTGAGCGCATTCATTGGAGTAGCAACTATTTTACCCTTCAGAGGGAAATACAGTTCATGGAAATATCATCAACAACACCAAAACATCTAAACTCCCACTTTCATTTACACCTATCACATAATGGGTTTAAATAAAAACATACCCGGTATAAATAATTTGATAATTTGCTCACAAATAAAACATACATTTATTACATCTAATAACGAAAGCCAAGCTCAAGCGACCCCAAGATTATATCGTAAAATGTATTTCTATCACTCAAATTCTTATAATAACATACAATACATAAAACTATACACCAACGAAAATCGCTGGCTGCTAATTTAAATGTTACAGTGTAATAAATCTTGAGACAGGGTTGTCTCATGCAACATTTTCAACCATATTTGAACCCTCTGGAAAATGTTTCGTCCTCTTATACTTGCCCAACATCGCCATATATTTTACGTTGGGATACGTAAAATATTGAGGCTGCTACGCCTACCTTATTAACGTTTCACCGTTGAGGGATATCAACATAGTATATGGACGGTTCACTACGGCGAACGCTGGCCCGAAGACGATGAAGACTTGAAGTGCGGGTCGGTCCAACGCGGAAGCTCGCACCAGCATACGTGTGGCCTCAACCAGGCGGCTTGCTTCAACTGACGACTGTCTCCGCTTGCTGCAATGGCCGTGGTGCTTGCTAGCGCTGGGGTACTTGTGACGTCATAAGACGTGTGTTGTTCCCGACAACGATCACTTGCAGCGCTGCTAACTTTCCTGATTTTTGAACTTAAGCTCCATATTAATTATGTCATTATTCTCATTAGCCAGTACTATCGTAAATGTAAAATTAAATAAAATTGTTAGTTCTTTCCTTGTATCGCTTGGTTTCGTTTATGTTGTTTTTTTTTGTATAAATAGAGCTGAAAATGCCTGGGTGAAAAAAGGACGATGGCTGCCTCTTCCAGGATCGTCGGCTCCAGTGTTTGCCGAAGATAAGTAAAACATAGTATGTGGTGTTAAAGTAATGGCCCTCAGCCATTGGTCAGTTGAAACATTGCATATTTAAATGTAACGATGCATGAGGTTATAGAACTCAGTTATAAAGTTCTTTTAAAGAGAGATATGCTTCATATTCGTTGCATTTTAAATGGGGCCTCAGAAATCACTACGTAGACTTAGTGAAAAACGTGTTTGTTACTGTGCATGTACAACACGAAAATATTTATAGAATTAATTGATGCATATTGTGTCCATTATTTGAAATTTAAGAACTAAATTAATTTATATTTGCTTGTACAATTGTTAGTCTATTACCGCATCATGTAAAAACAACTGGAGAAAATATAGTGACAAGTTCTTATATTTTCAAGGTCTAACAGCAATTTAACACACGATAATAATTCCAACAAGCTGTATCGACGGAAAGCGGAAAAGTATAAATGAATTATGAAATTTTTAAGTTTTATTGCTACCGGATGGAATTTTCTGCAAATAATAGTTGGATAAATTCATTATGTTAAAGTGTTGTTACGTTACGTTGAATGTTTATGCCTATAATCAGCTAAGCAATAGTAATTACTCTACCTATTTCGAAGTAGTGTTCATAAACAAATATTTTATTTCTTTAAAACTCTACTGTAGCAAGCGACGCAATACATGGCTACTTCAATCATTAAAGCACAAATTGTATTAATAATTTCAAATTCAGAGTGAGTGTAGCCGCGGCCATATGTTTGATTTGAACCTGCTAGGCACAAATCTTCCTTACGCGGAAGATCCGATCTTACTTCCAACAATGAACATATCTCCTTAATTAATTCTCTTGTTATACGTGCATTAGACGGAAATGAAGTGGTTTGTACATCTACAGGTACCGACATAAAAACCTCCCATATTTTTAAAGTCAATAATAAGTAAAGCAAAATGAATTGTAGGCAAACATTTGTAATATAATATTGTTTGACACACGACGCAATTTATTTGCACTGTATTATGTAAATTGCGTAAACCAAATGATGGCCACCATTCCTGATGCACATATTAAATCGTGTTCGGAAGTGTTCCATCACGCGCTGGGCGAGTTGCGGCGTAAAATTGGCAATTTCTTGACGTGTTACAGCTTTCAGTTGGTCAATATTCGTGGACGATGGTGTTAAATATTTGCCTTGAGGTGTCTCCAGAAATGGCAAGGGGTGAGATCTGGGGACCGTGCGGGCAACCTCATGTCACCATGTAATGAGACCACGCGGTCGGGGAACAGTTAGCAGCTACTGTGTGACCCGCGTTGTGAGAGCGGTATCGCCATCATGTTGGAGCCACACACTCGAGATGGCAAGTTGTGCGAGGCGTGGCTCCAGAAATGTGCGTAACGTTTACACATGCCTGCGAACGTCACTCTAACTCTAGGCTCTTCTTCCAAAAACAAAGGCATTGCCAATGGAGCATCACAGAGTAACATGCGGAGTGTGTAGAGGTCTTTCATGAAGATGGCGAGGAATGGTTTCAGCACGACAACGGAGGTTTTGTTTGTTAACGGTGCCATGCAAGCGGAAGTGTGCTTCGTCGCTTGACGCAAGCGCAGCATGTGCGGATACATTTGCAGAGATGAGCTCACAACACGTGGTTCGGTTTCCCCAACTTCGTCCAGTAAGTTCTTGAACAACCACAACTTTTCACGGGTGAAATTTAAAATATTCGTGCAAAATTCTCCCGATACTTCTACCTGATATTCCCAAAGCAGATGCACGTTTAACGGCAGAAAGTTTCGGTGATTCTACAATGGATCATCTTAGTCGACGTTTAATGCGGGAAATTCGCATCCTGTACCGTGAAATAAAAAACTTCATTTTGTGTCATACGAAATTGTGTAACCAACATGTGCCTACTATTTATCTTGCATTTCTTATTGCCCTTACAATTTGGAAGGTTTTAATGCAGGAACATTTATAAAAATAACTGGTCTATGAAGACGACGCCACGTCCCTTCCCGTAAAACTATTCAATTTTCTCAATGATTCAAACCCACGAAGTAAAAAAATAAGATATATTTTTCATAAACACACTCTGAAACTGAATAAGTGCGAAATTTTACCGTTTCAATCAGGTGATAGTACCGGACTGATCCAACTGTCACATTAATGTATTTAACTGATGAATTAGAGAAAAATGCCACTATTCTTTCACTAATTGAAATAGTGACATTTTTCACTGATTCATGAACCATTTTATGCACTAGTTTTCAATTATTAGTTTTTTTATTAATGGATAAGTTAATCAACGTGTAAAAATTGTCGTCAAACTACTTGTAAAAATGACCGTTATAAATGTGTATGACATGAAATAACAACGCACAAACTAATAAAACCATTACAAGGTACTTTCCAAAATGTGAGTTTCGTCTCTCATATTTACATTTTACAACATTCAGTCTTTCATTTAGTTTCTACGTCTTTCATTTCGTTTTGACGTAATCGTCATTGCGCTCGATTCGAAGGTTCATACTGCAGTTAATGTGGTAGAGTGAGTACACTCAAACCTAGGTACTATTTGTTCTAACAATCCTGACGTCACCAATTAAACTAAAAACGAATAGTAAGGGCAAAAAATTTAACACTGCATAAATTAGATCAGGAAATATAAACACAAACATTTTTATCTTCATTGTCTTTGAAAACTTCCTAGTTCAGATGGTGCGATTTATAACTCATCCAGCTGCAAAGAATTTTTTTTCTTTTTTAAATTACGGTATATTGCGCAGTACTGATAGTAACTATCGGAAATATGTTTATTTCTCCTAATCATTTGGCTATATTCAATAATAAAAATTTTAATTTACCGCAAGCAGTTGGCCGTCACTTATTAAATCAGCGACATTTTTTTGTCACTTATTCAATATGTGAAATAGTTTCACTGAATCTGTCAGTGGTTTTCCACTGATTCTAAGAGGAGAAATTTTCACTTATACGAGTAGTCGAATTTCACTGGGAATCTGTGTTTTTCCACTGATTCAAATTTAGAGCGCAGTTATTTGAAAATATTCGTAATATTCATAAAGTAAATTAGAACAATACCTGCCCAATGTCACTGTAACTGATTTAATGGTTTAATAAGCAAGTCCTGTAGACTTCTTGTTTGTTAATAACCTGGAGATACATAAATAATTCTGTGTATCTCTTATGAGAGCGTTAGTTACTAACATGTGTTGTAACTCGTTTTCAAGATATGTACTTTTTTGTATGCCAGAGCATGAAATAAAACTTAGAAGAAGAATGCATCTAATGCTGTTGCGAAATTGATGTCGAACTAAAAACAAAGTGACTAAGGTCACTGTTCTGCTACGAGCGTGAACGAGGTGGGAAAGCCGACTGGTCGTGGTGCACTTGAGCAGCGGTCGTAACTCTACAGACCTCAACCCAACCAGTTTTCACGTCAAGCATTTGCAGTTCTCAGTATGCATTTGCTTTCTAATCACCATTACAAAGTCGGGAGTGTTCAACTCTCCGAACTGCACGTGTCGACCTGAGGACACGCTGATTTTCCTTTGGGCAACTTTATTGATGCCTTTCCCGCGGCCAATTATACAGCATGCTCTTGGCTTTGTTGTATCGTGTTGGGGGGGTTATAGGATAACAAATATCGTTTATAAATACACATGATTTTAAAATAATATATAAGTATCTTATTCCTGGTGTGTCCTCATACATCTCTTTTGTCATGCAAAGAGATTTTTGTGCACGCCATCGTGCACAAAAAATACAATGAACAATTTATCTTTATTAAAATATTTATAACGGCTTGCGTGCGTGTTTTTAGAGTCACACTACTAAATAAATAGTGCTGCTCTTGCATCTTTTCAAATAAGATTATTTTATTTTACAAATAAAAAGTCAATTACACAGGCAGGCGAAACAGCGGGCATCATGTGGTATACATGGGGAATATAAATACAGTGCTACAATAACTAAAATAGTTGTAACCAGTGGCGTGTGGTGAACTGGTTCAAGGTAAACTGGCGTTATATCAGTGCTGTACCCTGTTGCTTGCTAGTGTATACTTCCACCACTAAAACGTAGCTCGGCAGCTGACGCCACAGGACGAGTGTAATGGGCTCCTTGCTGCTCGCTTGTGATTGGTCAGAATGCATTCAGTTTCCCTAGGCTGCACAGTAGTTACTGGCTCCTGCTGCGTGCACCAAGAATGTACAGCAGTGAGCAAGCACCAGCTTACCTTGCAACACTTCACCACACGCCACTGGTTGCAACTTGATGGCCATCGTTAGCAATGCATGTGCTACATCGAATGTTCTGTAAGCAATGATATAACTTGGGTCAAAGCTAGTCATATTTTTTGCATCTTTTTAATTTAAATGTTTTGACTGAAAAATGACTGCGACTTCTAAAAATGTAGTAGCAGACAAGGACTGACTGGCCAAGTCCAAAATCTGCTTTTAAATTATCAACAGCGTAAGCTTTATCTGCTTCAGACATCCTTAAAACACAAATTTCCTTATCATTTAAATCAATATTAGGATAATGAAATAAGCTTCCACTGTGCCACCTGTTACAACCATTTAGTCTGCACATTTGTTTTCTCTATGGCAAAGAGAACACAGTCCTTTCATTTAGTTACCTAACTACCGATTTTAATTAAAGAGAACTAAGTTAAAATATTTGATATTATCCTAGCCATGTTTTCGTTACCCCATCGGCTCGTAAAACTGCAAATTCACGCATTACCCAGAATACCAAATACAATTTTACTGAAGAGCAAATTGATTGTGTACAAATACACTGGATGCAATGCCTATCGGCATACATCGGCAGCCTGGGAGGACACGCCGCTGCACATGAGACTAACCTGTGCAGTGGGAAGGAGATCACAGCAATCAGGACACTACTACCTGAACAAGCAAGGACTTCCTCCACCAGATGTATACCCAGGCCATGAGGATTTCACCACGTTCTGGCGGGTACAGGCCGACGTAGCTTCCTTCGGAGGAGTTTCTTCCGTGCACGCCCACCTAACAAGAGGCACCACGAGCTGCCGAGATGTCTGCCGTTCCACCTGGGACTNGGAGTTTCTTCCGTGCACGCCCACCTAACAAGAGGCACCACGAGCTGCCGAGATGTCTGCCGTTCCACCTGGGACTTCACGATACTTCGGCATCATTTTCAAGATTAATTTTTTTTTACGAAGACAAGACTCTTACGGACTCCGCGTACTTTAGCTTTTCCAGCGTTCCAGGTGGGGGCGATAAGGACGACTCTACCACGCGCATCGTAACCTCCCAGATCCTCTAAGCGCGACACTCTGAACTGACGTACAGTTTTCTCGTCGTGCTGCGTGTACCTATGGCTTTAAGAACTGACACTATCATTTTGTTGGTGGAAAAAGTGTAGCAAAATTCAGTAGGATTACTAATGTAAGTTTCTGACACGAATATATTTAGAAATAGAACTTCGAAAAAGCTGTTTCTACCTATGTTGGAGCGCTCCGAATTTGTGATTCTAATGTGTGTTGCGTCTTGAAAGTAATCAACAGACATTTTCAGAAGTGTATATTATTTTCACAGGTTGGAACATCGGACTTACTTATAAAAGTTTCGTGGAAAAACTTATATATCAAACATTTTGCAACGCAGTTCAAGCTCCACATATGTGAACCCCGTAACATAGCTCTAAATAATAAGTATTTAAATATAACATTAAATCGTCCTAAATAATCAGCAATTCCCCGTCGATTGTTACAGACTTCTGCGTAATGTATAATTTATATTATATTTAATTGTATACTATTATAAAGAATATGTTAATTTATTTTAATCGATATCTTTTATTTCGATATTCAATAAGTCGCTCACGCCACAAACACGCCCCTCACACTTAAATGTAGGTTGTTATAATATTAAACTAAAATACTATTATTTAAAATTTGAATAGTGATTGACAACAAAAGATGTTTAGCTCTGAAACTTATATTGCGGTAAGAAAAACAATAAAACATTTCAGCATGCCTGAGGGAAAAATGAATCAATGTTTAATTTTCTACTTCCACAATACGCATAGGTATTCCAATAAAGTTGCTTCCTCAGTGGTGTTCTCTGAACCATCTGAATACTTATTCGGTTCCAGAGTATTATGAAACATGCAAGAGGATACAATTAATTTCCATTTCCTATTACTCAGGTATCTTCTTTGCATGAGCTTGTCTTGAATTGGCTTTAAGACCTTGGTCATCAAGGACGCAACATCCTAAAAAAGATTGCATGGCGTGCAAAAGATCTTATATATTATTAATAGGCCTACATACCAAACAAAAGGTGTCGTCATTTTCTCAGGTAATCAGAAATAAATTATATGATACGACAAGAAAGAAAACCAAATGTTGTAAGGTCTTCCGACAGAGTTGACCGCAATTCACTTACTTTCGTTCTATTTTCGAAATAAGCAATCATNCAAATGTTGTAAGGTCTTCCGACAGAGTTGACCGCAATTCACTTACTTTCGTTCTATTTTCGAAATAAGCAATCATACGTTTATTGCCTAGTATATTGCCTAGATTTGCAAATAATCGCGAGTGTATGGAAATGTACGTAGTAATGGGTAATGTACTGTGACCTGACGTGAGCAAGCATTAATCCATAGATTGCAAATATATATATATCAGATGTGGGGAGTATTAAAATTCCCTACGCTGATTGTTGACTATAAACAAAATAATTGCTTTTTANCAAATGTTGTAAGGTCTTCCGACAGAGTTGACCGCAATTCACTTACTTTCGTTCTATTTTCGAAATAAGCAATCAGACGTTTATTGCCTAGTATATTGCCTAGATTTGCAAATAATCGCGAGTGTATGGAAATGTACGTAGTAATGGGTAATGTACTGTGACCTGACGTGAGCAAGCATTAATCCATAGATTGCAAAAATATATATATCAGATGTGGGGAGTATTAAAATTCCCTACGCTGATTGTTGACTATAAACAAAATAATTGCTTTTTAAGCGACTTTCCTCAAAGATTTAAACAAACGCTTTGCCTGTCATTGCTGAATCAAAAGCGAACTGCTAATTTTACTTTTGCTCTCCTTACTCCCCAAGAGATGTTGCAAGAATTCCGGAGAGGCGTACAATTAAAATTTTTATGTTACCAAGTTCCCATCTCACAATCAAGCGTTAGTTTAATACGCATTAAAAAATTAACGCAGTTTAAAATTTCTACATGCATTTTCTGAAATTATCGTAATAATTTCCGAATATTTGTACTAGTTCTACTTTTTAATTCAATAAAACCTTTTCCGCGAAATGTAAGAAAATTTTAAAAACATTTTACTTTCAATTTTCTAAAGAAAAATTTAACATTTATCGTTGGGTATGATTTAATATTATTTTATTTACTAGTGTTCGTGCGTTTATCTTCGTTTAGATATTATTTTCAAATATGTTTTAATAAGAGTTATTTCATTTCAACTGTAAACACTTCTCTGATAATAAGAACTGATTCAATGTGAATTAAACTGACTGTCTCATTCCGAGATTTGAACAAGGAACCACTCGTGAACAAGACATTAAAATGTTTTTCTTTTGTAATTTATGTAACCATAACACTTTATGTTATTAATTAAATAATAATAATAGTTTGATAAGGCACGTGGAGCGAAGATGACTGAATAAATCTGGTTGGAATGAGGGAGCAGTAGGATATTGTAATATGTTTATCTTTAATTTAGATATTAATTTTTTAGAACTATTTGGTCATGTCTTTGAAAGGTCGAAGCATAGGTCACCTGAAGTCAGGGTCAAGGTCATCTGAAAGCAGGTTATGTATTCAACTTGGACGTTGTCCAACTGGAATGAGAGCAGTGACACTCGACAGACTTGCGCCTTGCACCGGATCCTTACGTCAGAATAAACGAAATTGACATTTTTATACGTCTAGTCAAAGAATGTGAAATATAATTACCTTCTTACAAAATATGACCCCTCTGCATTGAAAGACGTATCTTAAAGGTTTTTTGGTAAGAAAAAACGTTTTTAGAGAGTGCTAAACAGTTGACGTTACAAGAATACCGTTTATTTGGTTTCGCCAACTACGTGATGATTTGAACCGACTGTATCCTCTCACTGCATCAGCAAAATCTACTTTCAACATTAGTATTCCGTTGACAGGACATTTTTGTTACTGTTATGATTACTAATATAACGTTTTTCTGTTCGTATTTAAATCGACTGTATCCATTGCAGGGCTGCATTCTATTAAATACTGCCATAAAACATGAAAAACTCTTACCGTTAATCTTTATAAATAACATTACTAATTATTGTAAGTAAGACACTCATTTATCCTATTGTTCCTACTGCATGACGGACTGTTAAAAAGATACGCACAATGGTAATAGTTTAAAGATCAGCTTTACCTCACTTTGCAAATACAATTTCGAAAAATATTTAAGACCATGGGAATATAAAAGAAATCTTACTCTTTTTATTATTCAAAAGTCCTAAATTCACAAATGTACATGGAAATATAGTTTCATGTTTGCAGCCCTGCATCGCTTCTCTTGCCCCGTCCCGCTCGAGCGAGCCAAGTAGTGTGTCAAGACCAGACTTGTTATCCGAGGAGAGCGCGGTGATTTACAAAGGTGAGCCGCCACGTGTGCCAGATATAGCCTATCGGGACTCTAGCGCTTCCGACCTTGAGCGGGTTGAATTTCTGGGGTTATCGTTGAAATAATCTTCTGGTCATTGCCCTTGCCTCCCTTAGCAAAGACTCAGGGTGTAGGGAACTTTATAGATCGGGACAGCGGGACTACTTAAGCCACGACGGGCCTCCGAGCCAACAGTCTAGAGTTTCGAGGGTTGTACGACCTTGATCGGTAGTTGTGCGAAGAAAGAGAAGTGAAAAGCCAGCAGAGCGACGAGTGGTGGCGAGCGTAATCAGGGGGAGTGAAGTCTGCGGACTGCGAGCATCGGTACAGTGGAGAGTGAGACTGGAGATAAGATATAGACGTTAAATATTGCGATCACTGGAAATAACAAGATTAGTAGTGGAGATAAGTAGTTTAATGTTGTAAATAATAACTGTGTGAATAAATTTAAAATAAAACTTTGTTCTTTATATTTATAAAGATCTCCATGCCGCACGTATTCTGATACGCCCCGGGCGTCTTTTAGCAATATTTTCTTATTTAGAAAAATTCAACTAAAATGGTGTATGGGGACCTTAAATCATATAATTGTTAGGTAACCTTTCAAACAAAAACACATTTTCGTTTTCATTGATTAATCGGATAAGAATAAACACGAAAGACATTGCAAGGAAGAGATCGGCATGTAAGGAGGGATCTAGATCCTAGTGCTAATTTTGCTATCGTTAAGTTTACTCAAATCCTGAAATGCGCGTCAAAAGACGATTTAAAGTTTTCGCAATCATTGCTACAAAGACTTTTTTTTTTAATATGTGATGCGCAAAAGTGATGGAAAATGTCGATGTTTTGCCATGCATTTCAGATGACATCATAGTTTAAAAGCAACACTATAAATAATGTCTCTTAATTGTCCAAAGTGGTATAACGTACAAGGCACGAATTTTAAACATATTCATTACTTTTTGATAGATATTTAGAGGAACATTTTCTTATTTTCAATGACTGTAGTGATAATTTATGGTTGTTTTTATACATACATCTAAATCTTAATTACCAAATTATACCTACAGGCAAATTTAAAAACTATGTTGTTACAACCACATTTTTACAAACAAAAAATTCGGAAAAAACTTTTGCAAATAACTGGATGATTGCATAAATAAAGAGCATATTTCGTAAAAAAATTAAAAGTTTCTGGAATATTGGATAAGCAATAAGCTGCAGCAATATAATGTATTTTCATTTTTAAGTAGCATTGTTGTATGAGATGTTAATTTTATTCTACGTAGCGTACTAAATTGTTTAGTTTATTTTGTGTCTGATTGTGATTCTGGCTAAAGGAGCTGGAAACAATGACATTAAATTTAACAGGGAGGGGAAACAATTGTTTCTACCTGCACCCGGAAACGACAGCACGNTTTTACAAACAAAAAATTCGGAAAAAACTTTTGCAAATAACTGGATGATTGCATAAATAAAGAGCATATTTCGTAGAAAAATTAAAAGTTTCTGGAATATTGGATAAGCAATAAGCTGCAGCAATACAATGTATTTTCATTTTTAAGTAGCATTGTTGTATGTGATGTTAATTTTATTCTACGTAGCATACTAAATTGTTTAGTTTATTTTGTGTCTGATTGTGATTCTGGCTAAAGTAGCTGGAAACAATGACATTAAATTTAACAGGGAGGGGAAACAATTGTTTCTACCTGCACCCGGAAACGACAGCACGNAGCTGGAAACAATGACATTAAATTTAACAGGGAGGGGAAACAATTGTTTCTACCTGCACCCGGAAACGACAGCACGAAAAGAGGCGAGGGGTGTGAACAAACCCATATTGAAGTTGGAGTTGATGTTAAAAGGAAGCGATGTAAGGTATAATGTTTACAGAAGGAAACTACAATGACCCTCGCCGTGCCCTCTTCTGTTTAGCAGTTTGAGCGTTGGGTGGAGGGTGACATGGGGTGGATAGGAGGCACAAATACACCTGGAGGAGAGGAATTTACAGCTGCGCGATAAGCGGATATATCTCGGCTGGCGTGTTGACTTGACTTGTTTGCTTCCTTTTCGAGCTCTTTACCTCGCCATCTCGGGTCGCTAAGGCGGAAATGTAACACCTGCCGATAAGTCCGCGCGCTGTCAGCTGTCACACTCTGGCTGTGCGCTGCCTTTCAACCTGCCACGCGCACTTGCGGCGCGTTTCAAATCAAATGTTTTGTTACATCCCTAACCCGGCAGATTAAGTTTAAAAAATACTCCACGTTTGGAGTTTAGCTATACTTTCATCCAGTATCTACAGTGAGTAGGAAGTAGACCCACGAAAAAACTACTGAAGAAATAAAGAAAATATTTTTTCGTTATATCAAATACAAAAAAAAAGAAAGCACATGATATATTTGAACAAAAGAAAAAACAACTGTTTTATTATCCAAGAATCTTTGTGTTTTACAATGAACTACGGTCATATTTTGAATTCGGTAAATTTAATAAAGGCAATACTATAAAGATCTTTAGAACCACCATAGTATTAAACTTAACAAATTAATTACGTACTAATTTTTTTGCTGTTTAAGGAAATTATGTAAAAGGGAAAAAAATAATACACGGTTATGTGTTTTAAAAATTACAGAGCTCCTGAAATGAAAATTTTACTTCCACACATCAAAAGAAAAACACGGGAAAAGGGTGAATTCAGTAGTCAGTTCAAATGAAGTCATATCCTTCTATAACCGAACCATTTTATGGCGAAAAACTCTGTTAATACGGAAAGTACGATTTGAAAAAGGCATATACAGGATCTAGCCTAAGTGCTACAATTTAAAACGACAGCCCTAATTTCTTAATTTCATAAGCGCAAGGGTCTGTCGGAAAGAAAGCTNCCTAAGTGCTACAATTTAAAACGACAGCCCTAATTTCTTAATTTCATAAGCGCAAGGGTCTGTCGGAAAGAAAGCCTTGGTTTTTCAAAATGCTAAGACACTGAGAGTGTGCATTTCTGTGTATGTGTATAATTTGCCATACACTGTTAAAGCTATAATGGGCGATGTAGTGTTGCAAAAATCAACAACGGATTTCANTATGTGTATAATTTGCCATACACTGTTAAAGCTATAATGGGCGATGTAGTGTTGCAAAAATCAACAACGGATTTCAAAAGCAACTCGATATGTCTCATATACAATCTCATTCGCTTTCTCAAAAACTAGATAGTCTGAAATCACCAGCAAACACGACACTGCTTCGTTTCAGTTTTTAAGGCACGGCTTCATCCCTTCTGCAGAAATTCTTCGCTTTCGCGTCATAATATCGGGGTCATTGTAATTACTGACAATGTACGATTATAGAAAAATTGCAATATACGAGTTGTTTAATATTTTTGTGAGTAATTTTAATTGTGTGTTGCGGATTGTTGTAAAAAGTAATGAATATATCAATAAGGTCCTTTTGGCAAGCAGGAAATAACAAACAGTGAAAATTAAATAAAAAAGTATTAAACAATTAGTACGTTGTAAATTTTCTATAATCAAACATTTTCAATAATACCACTGAAACTGAAATTATTACATAAAATCGAAAATTTCCAGTTCATAGGTTGTAATAACGCAGTATTATTAATTTTGGGGATACGAGGTTCATTTTCTTTCGCTTTGCCAGGCGTCATGAAATTGTTATCGGGTTCAAAATTAAAGCCATGGCAGTATCTTTATCTGGCATCCAGTTGCCGGTTTCACGAAATCTTAGTTTTTGTAACACGTCAGCATAAGTGATGGACCTTTTCGAACTGCGTCGACAGTTTTGTTCTAGAAGTTCGATTATCTTTTACTACGACGCAGTTTGGATAGCGTGGGAAGAGCGTGCGTTGCGACTCACGCTATGCCNATCTGTGAACCTGTTCGTACTCGGCATACCTAAAGATCGTATGTTAACTATTCCAATTTATTAATAAATAAAAGTAGAGAGAGAGAAACTGGAACTTGACATTATTTCATTGGCACCTTTTTAAAGAGTTTCATGTTGCTACCACTGAGCTAACCGAGTTCTGGTTTCCAAATGTCATACTTTTACGTGGAACATTACAAATATGGCAGCCCTAACTGTGGGGCTGCAATATTTTTAATATGGCCTAACGTGAGGCTACCACATTGCAAGGTGAAAACAAGCCTTAAAGAGCCTAGGAGTTACCTACTACTTGCGTTATTATCATCTAATATTTCATTATAAGTAATATCGTTCAGATATGTACGATTTTTCTTTCAGGAATTAATTGAATGTATTTCCTGCCATCGTTTAAGAAAATGCGAAGCGCAAATTTTTATTTATTTTTTTCCTCTTTAATTCCCATAATATGTTGCAATAATTTCGAATAGATATACAATACAATTTAAAATTATACCTCTTTGGGGTACTATCTCACAAGTAAACACCAGATATTTGTGCATCAAAAATGTTTGTTCATAGAATGGTCATTATTTGTATGTATTAGCTTTATGGGTCAGTAGCTTTATAAATAGTTTTTCTCCTACAAGTAATTTTTTTCTTTGTTCTAATATCTCCTGTTTTCGCTACATTTACGGAGTAGTTTTTTCTGACCATTCAACGACCACTTGTTAACTANTTGTTCTAATATCTCCTGTTTTCGCTACATTTACGGAGTAGTTTTTTCTGACCATTCAACGACCACTTGTTAACTACTGCAAAATACGAAGTCGCCAAACTCATACTTCTCTTGGGAAATAATCATTATCTTTGTATATTTAAAACTGTGGTTTGTGAACGCGGGAGGCGGCTCAGCCGCGCTTCTCCTGCTATCGTTTAATACTTGAGCTGGAGGACTCGATGCAAGCCGAGCGTGTTATTAAAAGCGGCCATCGTACCGAACATTCCGCCGGAATCCATAAAGCACAGATTCCACAGTCACTACGCACGCTTAAAAAATATTTACAACAAAACCTCCCCTTCTCCCGGCCCGCCGGATCGAAAATCGATGAACAAGGTTCCATTACCTATGCAAATATTCGACGTGGCAGTACTCATGCGGAATCCGGACCCAAATTTCCGAAAATGCTTTGGAGCTTTTCGCCGTTAACATGGGCGGAAAATTAATTCTCTCCTCTTTTTTTTTACCAGAGTGGAACAGTTGTTCCACGCATCGATATTTTATCTGCGTGAAGCTTCTACTTCCGGTGCTACAGGAGCCCGACTTGCGATAATCGGCTTTACGTCGGTGTGGAGATTTATCAGTGGTTAGAACACAGCGATGGGTGGCTTGCTGTAAAGAAATACAATCCCAACTTGTACTGCGCCAGGAAAGGTGCAGTATGGCCGTGTTTGAATGTTCTTTTAACAAATAATATTTATCTTTTTTTATATCACACAAATAAATATCAATGAAATTTTCACTGCCCAAGCAAGACCCTGGTAGGTTGCTGTAAATTCTCTCCGATTGTGTTTTTTGGCCTTTACAATGTAAATAATGTTTGTACGTATAAAACAATTTTTGGAAACCAGTTACAAAATTNATTGTGTTTTTTGGCCTTTACAATGTAAATAATGTTTGTACGTATAAAACAATTTTTGGAAACCAGTTACAAAATATTTTTTTCTAGAACCACTACATTTTTTTCTCGTGAAATCAGCGAAAAAATTTTTTTTTGTAATATTAGAAATGAGGGCTTACATTATAGAAATGTAGGAACATCATTTTTTTAATGCTCTCGAAAATGGTTATAATGAAAAAATTGTATCTGAGGAAAAATCTTTCAAATTGTAATTTAAAAAATTCTTTAACACCGAAACTTACACCCAAAAATTCTTAATTATAACGGACATAACCACATAACCACTTAATACTACACGCATTCATATTTGTATTCTGGTATTGTTAATGTATATCAACTGAGGTAAGAATATGATAATCGTGCCACTTGGGAAGGATTGAGGTTAGTAACTTAGGCAAATACTGCATTTAGGCAAATACTGCATTTCAGAAGGCCTTTAGGTTTGCACGTAGATTGAACAGTTGCACAGATTGAGTTTTTATAATTGCACAGTATACTATTTTACGAGCTTTGTATCGGGATGACAATTACTGGCATTGCAATCTATCGAGTTATCGTTACAGCATGTAAGGTTGCTCATAAAAATTACTGAGCATGTATAAAAACGTAACAGCGTGATGTCAGTATTAAAAATGAAGTAAAAGGTAATTAAGTATTTTACATTTGCAAGAACGTTGAAAGGAAAAACCCTCCCCCCCCTTTTACAATTCAATGGTTATTACTATATAACGCGTCATTCGTGAACACATTTATTTGTTTTCAGTGAAATATGTGTCAGAGAACGTAATTTATTTTGTCACTTTGACTACACGACTTAAAGTAATTCCTGGTCGTTACAAAAATGTTCCAGTTTTATTGCACATAGTGCTTTTGTAAAGTTACAAAGGATAATATTGTATTTTTACAAAGTTATGTAGATATACAAAAAATTTCAAAGTAAAATACTTAAAAACTATTTTGCAGTGTAAACAGA
Organism: Clitarchus hookeri; assembly: GCA_002778355.1. Lineage (NCBI taxonomy): Eukaryota > Metazoa > Arthropoda > Insecta > Phasmatodea > Phasmatidae > Clitarchus > Clitarchus hookeri. Next base: position 97,843 of record NQII01006037.1, read on the forward strand.
ACTGACTAAATGGACAAGTGAGAAAAATGACATCAATGTGTTGTAAATTAATTTTACGAGGCTCTCTGCATCGAGCAACAAGTGTTTCAAATTAATGTGTGATGACCGAAAGTTAATGGAACATTACAGCTTACTCTCGAACACATTTTACTTATTCTGCACTGGATCAGCACAAATAAAAACAAACATTCGCAATGAATTTCTACGCGGAAATAATGAAGATATACAGTTTAAAATTCATGGGAACCAAAATACTAGCCCGTTTAATAATCATTAGAATATATTTTTTCTTTCTTGCGTACAGTATCAACTAAGCTTTGNATTGTGTTTTTTGGCCTTTACAATGTAAATAATGTTTGTACGTATAAAACAATTTTTGGAAACCAGTTACAAAATTTTTTTTTTCTAGAACCACTACATTTTTTTCTTGTGTAATCAGCGATAACATTCTTTTTTTTGTAATATTACAAATGAAGGCTTACATTATAGAGATGTAGGAACATAATTTTTTTTATGCTCTCGAAAACGGTTATAATTAAAAAATTGTATCTGAGGAAAAATCTTTCAAATTGTAATTTTAAAAAATTCGTTAACACAGAAACTTACACCAAAAAATTCTTAATTATAACGGACATAACTACATAACCACTTAATACTACACGCATTCATATTTGTATTCTGGTATTATTATGTATATCAACTGAGGCAAGAATATGATAATCGTGCCACTTGGGAAGGATTGAGGTTAGTAACTTAGGCAAATACTGCATTTAGGCAAATACTGCATTTCAGAAGGCCTTTAGGTTTGCACGTAGATTGAACAGTTGCACAGATTGAGTTTTTATAATTGCACAGTGTACTATTTTACGAGCTTTGTATCGGGATGACAATTACTGGCATTGCAATATATCAAGTTATCGTTACAGCATGTAAGGTTAGTCATAAAAATTACTGGGCATGTATAAAAACGTAACAGCGTGATCATATCAGTATTAAAAATGAAGTAAAAGGTAATTAAGTATTTTACATTTGCAAGAACGTTGAAAGGAAAAACCCTCCCCCCCCCTTTTACAATTCAATGGTTATTACTATATAACGCGTCATTCGTGAACACATTTATTTGTTTTCAGTGAAATAAGTGTCAGAGAACGTAATTTATTTTGTCACTTTGACTACACGACTTAAAGTAATTCCTGGTCGTTACAAAAGTGTTCCAGTTTTATTGCACATAGTGCTTTTGTAAAGTTACAAAGGATAATATTGTATGTTTACAAAGTTATGTAGATATACAACAAATTTCAAAGTAAAATACTTAAAAACTATTTTGCAGTGTAAACAGAACTGACTAAATGGACAAGTGAGAAAAATGACATCAATGTGTTGTAAATTAATTTTACGAGGCTCTCTGCATCGAGCAACAAGTGTTTCAAATTAATGTGTGATGACCGAAAGTTAATGGAACATTACAGCTTACTCTCGAACACATTTTATTTATTCTGCACTGGATCAGCACAAATAAAAACAAACATTCGCAATGAATTTCTGCGCGGAAATAATGAAGATATACAGTTTAAAATTCATGGAAACCAAAATACTAGCCCGTTTAATAATCATTAGAATATATTTTTTCTTTCTTGCGTACAGTATCAACTAAGCTTTGGGAAATGCTATATATATTTATTGTGTTATGTTTGGGCTTCTCAGGTCGAAAAATTGTAAAGTAAATATCAATTTGATATAAATTTCGGTCAGAAGTTTTGGAACTCTTAACAATTTCGGACGGATGTGTTAACCCGTCATTTTACTATTTCATTTTTAAAAGTGTAGCTTTGACGTGGTCATGGAAATTATTTTCTCTTGGGCTCCATGTACAGAATTAAGAGTTTCGAGACATTTATCCGACCTGCTTAACTTCAATTAGCGAATTTCGCGGCGGAAGTTCCTCNTACAGAATTAAGAGTTTCGAGACATTTATCCGACCTGCTTAACTTCAATTAGCGAATTTCGCGGCGGAAGTTCCTCAGGTAGATAATGGCCATCTCCATTTCCTATCGGTAATTGGCAGTGGCAGTCGCTAGAGGTTTGCGGCAATTCGTGACGCGGCCTCCTCCTAATTGAATCGTTCCTCTCAACCACAGTGCTTCCCCGTTCCCCAGCCAAGTCACGCTTCATTGGCTCCTGATTAATTGCGCCGAAATTATGAAACTTCGCAATTTATTACAGACTTTTTGTTCCGCAAAGAAGAGCTTGCCGCAGTAGAAACTTACTACTTAGAGTAAAAGAGCGCAGCATTAACAATTCCCACCGCATAGAAGGCGCGACTGATGAAAGCGTTCATTCTTCAACNTTAGAGTAAAAGAGCGCAGCATTAACAATTCCCACCGCATAGAAGGCGCGACTGATGAAAGCGTTCATTCTTCAACGATGTAAGTTAATTCTTTCGTTTAAACCCTTGCGATCAATATCCTCAAAATATTCGTGTGTCTGTGTCAGGCTGAGAACTAAGTGACATTGGGGTCGGTGCTGAGCACGCGAACAAAGCCAGCGGCAGTGGTGTGAACTGCGTGTGAACACCGCGTGTGATACGCCGAACTTACACAGCTACTGCCGCCTATGCAGTGGGAAAACACAAACACATCCCCTTATTTCCATTGAGTACGTTTTCATCAGATACGTATTCACACGTCACACGGAAACTCTTATCTTTCTATTACTTAAATTAGAACATCTCTAAATATAAAAAACAAAGTCGCTTATCCGCGTCTGTCTGTGTATTCGCTTTGTACTTCTAAACTTCTTGATGGATTTTGATGCGGTTTTCAACATCATTTAAAGAATTTCTCGAGGAAGGTTTTGGTTTATAACTAGTTTTTATTTAATGTAATTATAGTAGAGAAATGTCTAACCGTTTGTAATCAAGTCGTAAAAAACAGCTTTTAGGGCGCTTACATAGTTTTCGCCGACTTAACCTTACGAAATAAATCAAATTAATGTACTATAATTTTAGTTCTCAAAAAGGTCTACAAAAACATCCCTAATAGCACATGTTTATCTTTTAGGGATGACCCAAAGTAACAATTGTTGTCTTTCAAAGTATTACTTTAAAAACTAATTTGTTACCGGGTGAAGCCGGGCGGGTTCGCTAGTGATTTATAAGTTAAGAGAAATAAGCATTACGACTTCGTCTATCAGCCTAGGGTCAAATGGAGACCTATTCTAAGTGGTTTCATAATACGAGTTTACAAATACAGGCTGCTGTTAGCACACGAGAATAGCAGACCCAGCATTCTGAAAGCTAATACAACAAAACAGATTTACTATATGCGTAATGCAACGTATAAAATATATTATCTGCCTTTGCCAGCATATGTATACATTTATGTGATTAGTAATTGTGCGTTCAGTCAGCTTTACAACTCAGGCACATTGTATAATCGCGGATACCGTAGAAAATATTTACAGTTCTCATAATTTGAATTATGGAAAATAAAATTATCTAGGGCGGTAAAAAAATTACAACACAAAATATTATTCGTCACCAAAATTTTACTTTCACCTAAAAAAATGTTTTCTGCCCAAACTTTTTTCTAATGTTATAATATTTGCTGAGAAAGCAGTCTTCATTATTCTGAAAACATACTTTTAACAAAATAGTTTACAATAAGATAACCATTTTCATCTTAAAAAGTTTTTAATGAAAAGGCTTTTTTACAAAATAATTACTTCGTTTCGCAATATTTTTAAAGAAGCTTATTAATCGATAAAGAAATAACTTAATAACTTTCCATAAGAATTTTACTATTTATTTATAACACGTTTTGTATTAAATTCTTACATTTAACAAATAACAAAAAAAAATTCTCTCATAGTAAACTCAAATTTACCAGTTAAGAAATAATGATAAACGCGTGTGTAAACAAAAGTACNAAAAAAAATTCTCTCATAGTAAACTCAAATTTACCAGTTAAGAAATAATGATAAACGCGTGTGTAAACAAAAGTACATAAAGGTATAGCGTATTCACGGAAAAGTGAACCAATTTTTAAGCCCTATCGTTTGGAATAATAGTCATAAATATATTTTATTGTAGCCTTAGACGTTAAGTTTGGAATCCAGTGAAATATATACAGTCTGTTTATTACTTGCACGGCAATATTTATTTTTTAAAAGTGGTGGAATGATAAACAAGAAGTTACTGATAACCAATTAGCCTACATTCCTCTACACTGGTGCAAATAAATTTTAGTGAATTGCTTAAAAGCTTAGATGGCAGATAGACGTTGACGTCTCATTGACAGCTATATCATTACGGATGAAACCAGAGACATGTAAAAAAGTACCAAGACAGTTAAAATACATGAGTGACTTACCCGGGATTCGAATTCAGAAAAAAATTTGTAAAATTAAACTAGCGTGACAGTTACTAGCAATTAAATGAATTTTCAATAAATTGAACTAGAATCTTACTAAAAGTAATTCAAGTTATGTGTTTAATATCGTGTTTCTAGAACTGTCCGTAGTCCTTAGCCCGTACAGTCAGCTTGCACACGATGGTGAACATGTTGCACAGGAACGATACTCATTCCCGGTGCAGTACACAACAAGATATCGGTATCCAGTCTTCCTTGTGGCCAATGTGATTTGCAGAATTTTCTGCGCCTCTTTGACTTGAAACAGTTGATGGCAATTTGTATCATCGAGCTGGTAGCACATTGCTCACTGGTTGCAAAAAAAAATTGCAGAACACAAGTACAGTGGATACCAAAAAATGTTAAACATTACGATCCTTGAACACGTCATTGAAGTCAGACCGTACAGGTGAATGTATACTGGGTCNACCAAAAAATGTTAAACATTACGATCCTTGAACACGTCATTGAAGTCAGACCGTACAGGTGAATGTATACTGGGTCCACACTGTAGGAAATGTCTAGCGAACATAACTAGCTTCTCCTGCGCTGCTTCTTGCCCCTACATTTGCTGACTTGGAGAAGAGGCAAGGTGTTGCGGCCACGAGTTTGTAGAGATACACTGACCTTCGCANTTTGCTGACTTGGAGAAGAGGCAAGGTGTTGCGGCCACGAGTTTGTAGAGATACACTGACCTTCGCAGCCACAACCAATCAGCGTATATGCGCCGCTTGGACGGGAAATGGGAGCTACCTTATCGCTGCGTGTCCCGAAACCTCTCCTGGGCTGCGCGGCCTTCACTTAGTTATTACAAACGATATGCACGATGNCCAAAAAATGTTAAACATTACGATCCTTGAACACGTCATTGAAGTCAGACCGTACAGGTGAATGTATACTGGGTCTACACTGTAGGAAATATCTAGCGAACATAACTAGCTTCTTCTGCGCTGCTTCTCGCCCCTACATTTGCTGACTTGGAGAAGAGGCAAGGTGTTGCGGCCACGAGTTTGTAGAGATACACTGACCTTCGCAGCCACAACTAATCAGCGTATATGCGCCGCTTGGACGGGAAATGGGAGCGAACTTATCGCTGCGTGTCCCGAAACCTCTCCTGGGCTGCGCGGCCTTCACTTAGTTATTACAAACGATATGCACGATGGGGCTGAATTGACCGCAAAACTTCGTGATTTGATTCGTTACACAAAATCAAGCGCGAGATATACCGGACACTTTACACCTAAACTGAATATTATGGAATGTATGAGCCCTGTAAAACCGAGTGACATTAAATTACTGTCCTCAATTTTTTTTTTTTTTTTTTTTTTTAAGACATCAGCATTTTGAACCTAGGAGTAAACTCTTACCTTCCAACGTAATCAAAATAACAGGGGTTTCCACACTCTAAATGCATAGAATTTACTATCACCAACATGTACCATGCATTGATATCTTACAGTACTGAATCTGTCTGTTTGTATCTGGCGACAGTCGGTGTGCCAGTCTCTGCAGTAAGGGTTGCTATTGCAAACTCGCCTGGTACTCTATCACTGCCGCAGAGGGTTTCGAAAACGGTAAGTTCTAGACAGTTGCAAAAAGAGGGCTACTTTTGTCATTTTATTATAATGCTCAATAAATCAGCATCAAACGTTGTCGAATTCAGCCCCGTCCTGTACTCTTCATTCGCAAGGAGAAGACTGGGAGGGGTATTCAAGATGGCCGCCGTAAAAGCGGAATGAGTGAGCGTGAATGTCAGGAGCAGATATGGCGTCGCCAGCAGGAAGTCGGCTCGGGTGTCGCACGTGTGGGCGCTGAAGCCGACTTCCGTAACGGAATTCGCAGCGGAGACGTTGTCACCCATCTCTTATTGATTCTCGGGCACAAGGCCGCATGTCCTATCTCTCTCTCTCTCTCTGACTCCCGCCGCCCAGATTCTCCCAGCAATCACGTCGGTAAAGGCGAAGCACGTAGGAGAAGGAGACACGAGGATGGCTGCGAAATTCAAAACATACAAAAAAAAAGAAGATACGTCTGTCATTATGTGGTCTAGTGGTTCATATCTGAGACACTCGTAAATCCCGCTCCTCTGTGTCTTTTCCCCCTTTGCCGTTGTCCTCTAGGGCATAAATGTGAACAGTGCTGCGCGTCTAGCGTTAGAAGCCTCAATTGCGTGTGCGCGCTATTCTTCCTCAGTATCACATTTCTGACATCTTTATCCCTAAAGAAAGCACCCTCATCCAAAGTGCAATAAGGTACGAAAATGTATTTTTATTTACGTGTATACATTGTTAGTGAGCTTATTTCAACACTGCTGATTTCTGTAGTACATAGTCCGCTAATTGATATTCATAAAAAAATCTCATATTTACAACAGAAATTAATGAGAATTTTTTTTATATCTCTAAAATAAGCGATTGTATAAGAGAACGAAGGCATAATAATATGTTATTTTTTAAATAATCTCCCCGCACAGTAACTCCATAATTTTTCTTATAATACAAAGTACCACATATAAACCGATTTTCGTCATATGTAGATGTATCCAAAATTGACTCACCCATTGCTGATACTTCTGTCAAAGTCACGTGGTCAGAAGTGAGAAACGCGTTTATTGTGCTCAACTGAATTTCAACAGATCCATCCTTTAACGTGAGAGAAACCCTCTCGCCAGCATGAATATATTATGCCACATCTATATATGTTTATAAATCAAGAGTAAATAATTTTCATGATCTTTTTAACCGATTAAAAATGTGTCACAAAGGTATTTATTCCTCAGCAATAAAGTTATGCAGCAAGCTTCCACAAACATATAAAATATATTTGTAAAAGCAGAAAAAATTATATCACGCATAACATTTCAAACATTTTGCTTGGAAATATGTTTTATTACATTGACGAATGCATTCATTCAAAAAAAAAATATTTTAATGTATTAACAGTTGACTTTTATGTATTGTCTGTCATATTTAATATCACTTATTTCGTTTTTCATGTTCAATTGTTATCTATTGATAACATTATCTCTTGATGTGAAAACCTTTTTCCATATTATGACAACATTTATGATGTACCTTGCACTCAGAAAGAAGCAACTTTACTTTAATTGTCATCTGAAGATTAAATTAAGAAGTAAAAAGTGATAATCAAACCGTTATCGAATAGAGGCAGACGTAACTTCAAAATTAACAAAACAATCTAATTTCACAAAAGATTTGTTATTATTTTGTTCTTGCACACAGGTCTTAAATAAGAAACTGAAATAAAGATTTCGTGTGATTTCTTTTTCAGCGGATTAATAAACGTAACTAAGTATTAATCAGTTCGTAAAGCTAATACCAGAAATAGAACTAGCCATCTCCATGTCAATAAGTTCGTTGTGGCTTCGAACCACACAAGGTTTGAGATGTGAACTCTGTGGAAAGTACCGCATAAAGCGTCAGCAAACGAAATAATCCCAATCAAATAATATAAAAACCAAACAAACAGACCGTTTTGGTGAAATTAATACTGATATAATTTTTGCATTTTGATTGCACCGCTTTCTGTTGATAAGCGATTCTGGAAGGAGGTATGTGAAATAATTATTTAAACCTGCTCAAAAGATCCACCCCTACTCTAAAAGCAACGTGTAATTTTTCCTACGGGCTTTCGAAGTGCTTTAATTATTTTATACGTTTTTAGCATATTACGTTTTTTCTTCTCTGTGATGTGAAAAAGTAGTTTGAAAACGTACGCAAATGGTGGAAAGTTATTTAAAAAAACTGAATCAAGGAATAAAACTTTTTTGTTAATAATTATTGTACACGTAAATCTCAAAATGCTAATACAAATTATATGTTAGACTGCAGTTGAGAATAATGGCTCATGTTTTAAGAATGTCATAAATAATATTTCTTCGAAATTTGTTATCCTGTTCATCTGTATTTCCAATTTAACTTATGAGATTATACTTTAAGTATAAATAGCCTTAAATAAAATCTTCACCGCATGTGAACCCATTTTCAGCTTTCAGGTAAGTTGCTGCATTATACTGCTCTCTCTTCAGTCAACAATTAAGCTGAAGCCAAATTTTGTTTTAAAATTAAGTTTTGAAATTGGTACAAATCGAGATTTTATGTTGAAATGTTTCCATTTATGCTTAAATTAACTTTTTCAAATGATGTGGTACTTTTATGACATAAAAAATGTTTCTTACAGTGCAACTTGTCACGAGCACCATTTACACAATCAAGACAGAATTTATTTCGCCTACACTCAACAGAGTAGTTCATGTCACGAGGCTGTAAAATATCCACACAACATTGAAGAATTCTAATGAGGTACGAACTAGGGTTCCCAGCAATGTAGCAGCACATCTGAACCAGTGACGATACTAAATTGGCGCCTTGTTTTCGTATATATCTTACTATACAGTGCAAGTAGCGCAAACATGAATTCGAAAAAATGTATTAATGCTAATTAGAGCTCGCTCGAAATAAATACACACGGCGACTATCTTTGTCGCCCTCCGGCCTTTGGTGTGGATTTGCGCCATTCAGAACGAAACCATCTGCGCCTGCAGCATTGGGACGTTCCACAAATATTAGGAGTGCATAAAATGACTTCTGTTTGCACACAACTACACGCGCCACCGACGTTCATTTGCACGTGTTTGCTGTTCTCGCCAAGCTGTATTTGTCCGCTGCGTGGCCGCAACTAACATTTCTTCCAACTACCAACATTTGCACTGTGATAAGTGCGAGCAAATAAATAATTTTTTTTTCAGGCAATACAACACGTAGCTTTAACCACCACCATTTGGGGAATTTCGTAATGCAAACATGTTCGCATTTTTACGAAGTAAGGAAATCGTGTTATTAAATTTTACTTTTTTTTGCCTACTATTTTAACATGTGTTGTAATTTAAGTAATTTACTTTACATATTAACAAGTCACCTATATTTGGGGACATACACTGCTGAATTGCAAAAGCTAAAAATTACAGCTTTTTTGATAGATATAGGCATTTATTCACACCAAATTAAAAAATTACCATAACACGAGAAAAGAATTATTAAAGACCATGACTGGAAATGCTATGTTTTAATGACGTACCAAAGTATTTACAATACTAATTGAAATGTTTTAATTGATTTAATGACCATGCTTAAAAAAATTTATGTTTTTTTTTTTGTAAAATATTTAGTAAGAGTTGTGTATTATTATAAAGATAACATTTGTATATCTTATTGATTTCACATTACTTGGATCCCAAACAGTGTTTGTACTGCTTACAAGTATAACCGTATGTGATTAAAGCATTAACCCATTATTTCTGACAGCAAATATTACGAAAACAATTAAAAGACTGTAAACTTCATGTTTTAGTATACGTCAGTTACGAATAAGGTAAATTAAAAACTGTTTAACTAAAATAAATACATTCTGAATTGTTAAGACTTTCATAAGCATCAACTTTTTTTAACTGAAATCATGTGCATGAAAAGTGACGTAGTCATGTGTTTAACAATTCTGTACATGGTATAAATAGAATGGATATGTACAGACTTATAATATTAAATATAAAGCTAGACTACTTATGTTTAAACAAATCAGTGTTGTGTAAAGGTATTTCACTTTTCAAAACGAATGACGACACTTGTTTAATTTTTAAAATATAAATATTGATTTAATTTTTTATAATGAATTCTTTGCTAATCCTAATGTCAAGCACTAGGAAATTTATCCTGCAACTTCTTAATATGATGGGTGGATTGAAAAACCTGGATTGTTTATAGAAGTGAAAACTTAGAAGAAAATATACGTTAATTTTGCGTTATGGCCAAAAGTTTGGTGTAAGCGATCCCATGAGTCTAGAGAACGATCGTGTGTGTATTGCAGATCTGGAGGCAAAGCGTCATACAGCGATTACTGCAGTTGATGAGGAGATATTGAATAATGCGCAAGGTGTGCGGCGGTATGCCAGAGAATCGACTTAGAATAAATTTTTAACATCTAGAGTAAATCCAGTCCGTCATAGTGTCGTGAACCCCAATTGTACACCGTTAGTTTGGCCCTTACGCCGATACTCTAGACTGCTGTTTATTAATGTCTATTGTGTGGTACCCAACAAACGATCATAAGCTGAGGCCGAATGGTTGNCACGTCGGTAAAGGCGAAGCACGTAGGAGAAGGAGACACGAGGATGGCTGCGAAATTCAAAACATACAAAAAAAAGAAGATGCGTCTGTCATTATGTGGTCTAGTGGTTCATATCTGAGACACTCGTAAATCCCGCTCCTCTGTGTCTTTTCCCCCTTTGCCGTTGTCCTCTAGGGCATAAATGTGAACAGTGCTGCGCGTCTAGCGTTAGAAGCCTCAATTGCATGTGCGCGCTATTCTTCCTCAGTATCACATTTCTGACATCTTTATCCATACAGAAAGCACCCTCATTCAAAGTGCAATAAGGTACCAAAATGTATTTTTATTTACGGGTATACATTGTTAGTGAGCTTATTTAAACACTGCTGATTTCTGTAGTACATAGTCCGCTAATTGATATTCATAAAAAAATCTCATATTTACGACAAAAATTAATGAGAATTTTTTTTTATATCTCTAAAATAAGCGATTGTATAAGAGAACGAAGGCATAATAATATGTTATTTTTTAAATAATCTCCCCGCACAGTAACTCCATAATTTTTCTTATAATACAAAGTACCACATATAAACCGATTTTCGTCATATGTAGATGTATCCAAAATTGACTCACCCATTGCTGATACTTCTGTCAAAGTCACGTGGACAGAAGTGAGAAACGCGTTTATTGTGCTAAACTGAATTTCAACAGATCCATTCTTTAATGTGGGAGAAACCCTCTCGCCAGCACGAATATATTCTGCCACATCTATATATGTTTATAAATCAAGAGTAAATAATTTTCATGTTCTTTTTAACCGATTAAAAATGTGTCACAAAGGTATTTATTCCTCAGCAATAAACTTATGCAGCAAGCTTCCACAAACATATAGAATATATTTGTAAAAGCAGAAAAAATAATATCACGCATAAAATTTCAAACATTTTGCTTGGAAATATGTTTTATTACATTGACGAATGCATTCATTCAAAAAAAATATTTTTATGTATTAACAGTTGACTTTTATGTATTGTCTTTCATATTTATTATCACTTTTTTCGTTTTTCATGTTCAATTGTTATCTATTGATAACATTATCTCTTGATGTGAAAAACTTTTTCCATATTATGACAAAATTTATGATGTACCTTGCACTCAGAAAGAAGCAACTTTACTTTCATTGTCATCTGAAGATTAAATTGAGAAGTAAAAAGTGATAATCAAACCATTATCGAATAGAGGCAGACGTAACTTCAAAATTAACAAAACAATCTAACTTCCCAAAAGAGTTGTTATTATTTGGTTCTTGCACACTGGTCTTAAATAAGAAACTGAAATATAGATTTCGTGTGATTTCTTTTTCAGCGGATTAATAAACGTAACTAAGTATAAATCAGTTCGTAAAGCTAATACCAGAAATAGAACTAGCCATCTCCATGTCAATAAGTTCGTTGTGGCTTCGAACCACACAAGGTTTAGGGTAATGATCCCTTGTAGAACACATATGTATGTAGGGCATTTCAGATGTGAACTCTGTGGAAAGTAGCGCATAAAGCGTCAGCAAAGGAAATCATCGCAATCAAATATTATAAAAACAAAACAAACAGACCTTTTTGGTGAAATTAATACTGATATTATTATTTTGGCATTTTGATTGCACCGCTTTCTGTTGATAAGCGATTCTGGAAGGAGGTGTCTGAAATAATTATTTAAACCTGCTCAAAAGATCCACCCCTACTCTAAAAGCAACGTGTAATTTTTCTTACGGGCTTTCGAAGTGCTTAAATTATTTTATACATTTTTAGCATATTACGTTTTTTCTTCTCTGTGATGTGAAATAGTAGTTTGAAAACGTACGCAAATGGTGGAAAGTTATTTTAAAAAACTGAATCAAGGAATAAAACTTTTTTGTTAATAATTATTGTACACATAAAACTAAAAATGCGAAAACAAATTATATGTTAGACTGCAGTTGAGAATAATTGCTCATGTTTTTAGAATGTCAAAAATAATATTTCTTCAAAATTTGTTATCCTGTTCATCTGTATTTCAAATTTAACTTATGAGATTATACTTTAAGTATAAATAGCCTTAAATAAAATCTTCACCGCATGTGAACCCATTGTCAGCTTTCAGGTAAGTTGCTGCATTAAATTGCTGTCTCTTCAGTCAAAAATTAAGCTGAAGCCAAATTTTGTTTTAAAATTAAGTTTTGAAATTGGTACGAATCAAGATTTTATGTTAAAATGTTTCCATTTATGCTTAAATTAACTTTTTTTAAATGATGTGGTTTTTTTATGGCATCATAAAAAATGTTTCTTACAGTGCAACTTGTCACGAGCACCATTTACACAATCAAGACAGAATTTATTTCGCCTACACTCAACAGAGTAGTTCATGTCACGAGGCTGTAAAATATTCACACAACTTAGAAACAAATTGCTGGCTCTTGAAGAATTCAAATGAGGTACGAACTAGGGTTTTCAGCAATGAAGCAGCACATCTGAACCAGTGACGATACTAAATTGGCGCCTTGTTTTCGTATATATCTTACTATACAGTGCAAGTAGCGCAAACATGAATTCGGAAAAATGTATTAATGCTAATTAAAGCTCGCTCGAAATAAATACACACGGCGACTATCTTTGTCGCCTTCCGGCCTTTGGTGTGGATTTGCGCCATTCAGAACGAAACCATCTGCGCCTGCAGCATTGGGATGTTCCACAAATATTAGGAGTGCATAAAATGACTTCTGTTTGCACACAACTACACGGGCCACCGACGTTCATTTGCACGTGTTTGCTGTTCTCGCCAAGCGGTGTTTGTCCGCTGCGTGGCCGCAACTAACATTTCTTCCCACTACCAACATTTGCACTGTGATAAGTGCGAGGAAATAAATAATTTTTTTTCAGGCAATACAACACGTAGCTTTAACCACCACCATTTGGGGAATTTCGTAATGCAAACATGTTCGCATTTTTACGAAGTAAGGAAATCGTGTTATTAAATTTTACTTTTTTTTGCCTACTACTTTTAACATGTGTTGTAATTTAAGTAATTTACTTTACATATTAACAAGTCACCTATATTTGGGGACATACACTGCTGAATTGCGAAAGCTAAAAATTACAGCTTTTTTGATAGATATAGGCATTTATTCACACCAAATTAAAAAATTTCCATAACACGAGAAACGAATGATTAAAGACCATGACTAGAAATGCTATGTTTTAATGACGTACCAAAGTAATTACAATACTAATTGAAATGTTTTAATTGATTTAATGACCATGCTTAAAAAAATTTTATGTTTAATTTTGTAAACTATTTAGTAAGAGTTGTGTATTTTTATAAAGATAACATTTGTATATCTTATTGATTTCACATTACTTGGATCCCAAACAGAGTTTGTACTGCTTACAAGTATAACAGTATGTGATTTAAGCATTAACCCATTATTTCGGACAGCAAATATTACGAAAACAATTAAAAGACTGTAAACTTCATGTTTTAGTATACGTCAGTTACGAATAAGGTAAATTAAAAACTGTTTAACTAAAATAAATACATTCTGAATTGTTAAGACTTTCATAAGCATCAACTTTTTTTAACTGAAATCATGTGCATGAAAAGTGACGTAGTCATGTGTTTAACAATTCTGTACATGGTATAAATAGAATGGATATGTACAGACTTATAATATTAAATATAAAGCTAGACCACTTATGTTTAAATAAATCAGTGTTGTGTAAAGGTATTTCACTTATCAAAACGAATGACGACACTTGTTTAATTTTTAAAATATAAATATTGATTTAATTTTTTATAATGAATTCTTTGCTAATCCTAATGTCAAGCACTAGGAAATTTATCCTGCAACTTCTTAATATGATGGGTGGATTGAAAAACCTGGATTGTTTATAGAAGTGAAAACTTAGAAGAAAATATACGTTAATTTTGCGTTATGGCCAAAAGTTTGGTGTAAGCAATCCCATGAGTCTAGAGAACGATCGTGTGTGTATTGCAGATCTGGAGGCAAAACGTCATACAGCGATTACTGCAGTTGATGAGGAGATATTGAATAATGTGCAAGGTGTGCGGCGGTATGCCAGAGAATCGACTTAGAATAAATTTTTAACATCTAGAGTAAATCCAGTCCGTCATAGTGTCGTGAACCCCAATTGTACACCGTTAGTTTAGCCCTTACGCCTANCCAGAGAATCGACTTAGAATAAATTTTTAACATCTAGAGTAAATCCAGTCCGTCATAGTGTCGTGAACCCCAATTGTACACCGTTAGTTTGGCCCTTACGCCTATACTCTAGACTGCTGTTTATTAATGTCTATTGTGTGGTACCCAACAAACGATCATAAGCTGAGGCCGAATGGTTGGCCATAACAAAACAAAATATCCCTATATTTTCTTTTACGTTTTTGTTTCTCTCCACAACCAAAACGATACAATCCTCCAAGTTTACACAATGTGTGTATGTATATATATATACGTGTATGTGTGTGTGTAAATACATAATGTATCAAAATTCGGCCTACAAACTTTGGCTGCACGTTAATCACGAAAACAGGAGTTGAAAACATATATACGAACTATGTTCTTAAAGTTGACTGTACGGTGGTACACATTTTTAGTATCGGACCTGAAGCACTGGTTTATTACAGTGTCGTTGTTATGTAACTCTCTCTAGAAACTTCCCCTTCCCTTGAAAACAGCAACACTGTGTTGTAAGTGTTGTGCGGGTTGCTCACCTTCCAGGTGTTGGAAAGCATTATTTTGAAAGTAAAACAGGAGCTACCCGAAAACAGTAAGACTTATGGTATTTACACAAGGCAACCTTTTCCTTTAATAGTGAATTGTGGATTAATAANTTAGTATCGGACCTGAAGCACTGGTTTATTACAGTGTCGTTGTTATGTAACTCTCTCTAGAAACTTCCCCTTCCCATGAAAACAGCAACACTGTGTTGTAAGTGCTGTGCGGGTTGCTCACCTTCCAGGTGTTGGAAAGCATTATTTTGAAAGTAAAACAGGAACTACCCGAAAACAGTAAGACTTATGGTATTTACACAAGGCAACCTTTTCCTTTAATAGTGAATTGTGGATTAACAANCTACCCGAAAACAGTAAGACTTATGGTATTTACACAAGGCAACCTTTTCCTTTAATAGTGAATTGTGGATTAACAATTAATAATTATTTCAATCACAAAAATTCAATGGCGTCATGTATATCAGTTAGAAATTAAGATACTAACCGTAATTATTTCCAGAAATAATTTGTTGTAAGTGACAGGTCTTGTGTATGTAGATCTTTGTCCATTTTGGCCATTATCCCGACTCTCAGTGTTCCATCTTGTGTGTATTCTCCAATATTTTCATTACATGAGAAATTTTGGTCCAATGTCCAAATTGTGTACCGCCCTTAATATTAATGTAGATCATAGGTCGCATATATGTAAATATATTTTTTTAGATTCTTTTTCATGATTAACCTGCAGCCCAGGTTTGTCAGTCAAATTTAGATAATCTATGTGTGTGTATAAGTAGAGACAAACACACTTCTTACACTCGCAGGAATAAAGAGGCCATGTTTTACCTAGCTCGTTTGTGAACAACATTGCATTAAATTGTGTGTCAGCAAAAAGAATACACCATGCGCTTTCTAATTTAAAAAATAGTTCACATGCTCGAATAAAGCGCAGAAATCCTTAAAACCAACGATATCACTTCTTAAGCATAGACTTGCTTCACTATAAAAAATAAAGTTAAGATGCCTTGATGTTGTGTATGCTAAGTACATCTGTAAATAATTATAAGTACTAAAAAGTTAATTCTAGATTATTTTTCATAATATTCATTAGGATTTCTGGTATGTAATCTCTGTCTATATGTATAAAATTGACGCTTCTTCCACACGTGATACCAGTATTGAAATTGTTTGGTCCCGAACTCTGTACACGTAATAGTATATCTCTACTTCTAGAGATTGAACGGAAAACTGAACGTGTAGATGTGAACTGTTCATTTTTGTTAGTTTTTCGTGCTGCCTGTAATGTTAATTACAAAACAAATCAACGGCAGTAGGGGAGGTATGTCATTACATGTTGTTAGTAATTTTCGCAATACTTTTTTTTCAGATGTATTTTGGAACAATTAATCCTCTTGGGACTACAATCACTGCCTCATTTGACAGCAACACAAGTCGCATATTACCGTCACAGAGTACTTTAAAATAAAGAGGTGAAAGAGGCAATTTTTCCTCAATGAGAGAAAGGTTTGTTTCGGGCAACCAAAAACTCATTTTTACAGCGCCAAAAATGTGTTTAGTTGCCCCAAAAAAATATTTGGTTGAGTAAACCAAACTTGAAAATAAACAAAATTAATTTTGTTCATCTAAGAAAATACACGTTTGAATGAACCAAACGTCCGTGATGGGAAAAAAGAAATTAAGATTGTCAACAAAATATTTATTGAAACAACTGTTTCGAAACTTATTTTATAGCCTTCGTGCGAAAATACAGCTTGAGTGTTCCNAACAAAATATTTATTGAAACAACTGTTTCGAAACTTATTTTATAGCCTTCGTGCGAAAATACAGCTTGAGTGTTCGTTTGCATTTTTGTGACAATTAGGACAGTCGCAGCGTTTGTTTGTGCATTTATTGATGCTTAATAATGGTATACCCATTTTAATTAAACAAGTTCAATACGAAACTCTTAAGTAGAGCTGTAGAACTTAAACTATATATTTGCGGAAATTATCAAGTATTTNAAACAAGTTCAATACGAAACTCTTAAGTAGAGCTGTAGAACTTAAACTATATATTTGCGGAAATTATCAAGTATTTGTAATGTACATATTTCGAAACAATAATTTTTAACCTGTAGTCACTTCAGCTGAGGTCGCTAAGGCCGAGCGCGAGGGCGCAGAAGGGCTGGGTTAGGAAGTCGGTCGGCTTTCTAATTATTTTTATTTGACTGAAAATATTTTATGTATGCAGATCCAAACATATATTTAGTTGCAACTAAATAAAAACAAGAAAATAATTTTGCATTGACAACAAAATATTTTACCGCCTCTATGCAAACATGCATTATGTTGGCTGAAACAAAAAATTTTCTCGGCGCTTGAACTCTAATATCACACACCAAGAAGATGGTGCCAGAGGAGAGCAATATGTTGGAACGTCGTCCGACGAGTGCGTGGTAACGTACTCGCCAGCCGACAATTACGGTTGTTCGATATCATGACAATTTGATATCGACAGTTTTCCAAAATGTTACCCAGTATTTTCAATATATCGATAATATCGGTAACACCAAAATTAAAGTTAATACCAGAATTATCGAAGTTTCCGGAATTATCGATAATACCGAAATAATTGTTAATACTGAAATAATTGATAATATCAAAATCGTCGGTAATATCGAAATCATGTATATTAAAATATTGAATATTGTGGTCATCAGAATCGGTATCGGTTAAATTACAGTATCGTTGAAAATATTTTTTTTTTGNTTAAAATATTGAATATTGTGGTCATCAGAATCGGTATCGGTTAAATTACAGTATCGTTGAAAATATTTTTTTTTTGATTTCTTATATGACAGAAAACATTTATGTGATTATGTATCAATACTATGAATAATTTTCAACTACNTTTTTTTTTTGATTTCTTATATGACAGAAAACATTTATGTGATTATGTATCAATACTATGAATAATTTTCAACTACCAGCGACATCGGCATCACAAATTGTAACAAAAATTTATACCTATACAATCTTAGCCCATATAACCAAAATTAATTGTATTAACAATTGTACATATATATGAATAAATACATTCATATCATACACATAATTGGTGTTTTCGATCGTACTGGTGCATCAGAGCAGACTGTTAAGGGTAGATGCTTCTTGAACGAGAGCATAAACGAGTGACAATGTAGCCATTCCAACAAACACTGACATAAGTTGCCGAAGAGCGTTTTACTGCCTCGTGTATCTACAATTAAACGTAACGCACGCATCTACGTGCTCGGAGCATACAGTGTACAATGCATGTAGCGCCCACTCCGCCTGCGAGAATCCACGAGACTCAACTGCACTGCACTGTGGACGTGTTACTAGTCAAACTACATTGCAATATATGTGTGTATGTATATGTATGTGCGTGTAATAAGACTGTTGCTTATAGATATTTACTGAAAATGGTAATTGTTTAATTTTATAACATGGCATTATGAAGTAAAGNTGGTAATAGTTTAATTTTATAACATGGCATTATGAAGTAAAGAGTAATAATCACAAATTAATTTTAACAGCAAATCTTGAAATTTTTCAAAACAGAATTTAACATTACTGTAGTTATTTTTAACAAATATTAAACAATATTTTTAACTTACCCAAGATCTTATCCTTGGCTGAAAACAAATGAATCGCTTATTCTATAAAATACGTAACTCATTTTTTTAGCCAACTTTTCCATGAACAGGAAGGCTTCTTCTTCCTGTCTACATGTTTGTCTGTGCGTTTTGCCCGTATACGTTACATAACTCCCCTAAAAACTTGTGACTCCATGCACCAATTTACAGCAAACTTGCTACTCTCATACACAATTGTAGATGTCCAGGACTCGAATCGATGTTATCACAGTGTGAGGCGATACGCTTATAGTACAGTAATGACAGCTTAATTTTTAAGTTTTTAATTATGCTGTGTACTTATTTTCAGAATCGCTAACTTTCAAAGAAAATTAGGTGACGTGTCAAAATTCGTTATTTAAAACGACACGTCAGCATGAAATCAAAAAATTTACATATTCATTAGCCCACCATTGTTGTAAGATAACGCCACATGAAAATTATACCTAAAAAAATGGGGTAAAAAATTACCCTTAAGAACTACTTAGTCGATTTCACTTAAATGTCTATTTTATTGAACTCTGCCACACATAGTATTTTCAGACTGCAAATACAAACTAAAGTCAGTGACAGGATACACATTTGTGGGTTTGGTCCTGAATAAAACAATGAATATTTTCAGGGAATCTCAACTGAATGCTGATTTCTGATGGAGTGCTTGCATCGTTTCTTGGCAGTGTATTTATTGGTTTATAATGAATTTGTGCTGATACTGGTTGTTTTAACTCATAAACATACAATATTTGTATATATTTCTAATGTATTATAANTAATGAATTTGTGCTGATACTGGTTGTTTTAACTCATAAACATACAATATTTGTATATATTTCTAATGTATTATAACGAAACATTATAATATATTTTTTCATTTATGCATTGTTTTATAAATGTTCAGAATGTTTTCTTATTGTACACAATTATTTAGACCTAATTAAAATCGTTTATATATTACATGCAACTAAACGTGTGTTTTCAAAGACTTTCCACAAACAAATTTACAATATTATTTATCTGAAGTTGGTTAATGTTGTTTTGTACACATCAGAAATGTTTTTATATGTTAGGAAACCATTAATTCTGAATTTTAGGTGGTTTGTTTAAGCAGGCTGGTCATTATTCCCTGAACTGACAAAATAAACTGCGTAGTTACACTCAGAATGAAATCAATTTTTGAAACTCTAGAAATCTTGTTGGCATTTCAGTAGATTTGCAAACGCTTACCGTAACAAATAACATAACTTTATAATCACATTTTTTATTATTAAACATGCTATAAAAATTACAAACATTTCAATAACTTCTGTCACGAAAAAATGTAACAAGATCTTAGGAAAATTCACAACTGTTTACTTAAGCAGATAAGAACACAAGTTCATTGATATGTTCTGATGAAAGACAGGAACGTGTGTCCATCACAATGTTCGCTGCACAGCTGAAAACTCGCTTTGATGGTATTTCTTGGCTTGTTTTTAAAGTTTCGGGTAGTAAACAGAATTGAACTTCCACCACAGTAAAAAGCTGTCTTCTAAAAAGATGGGGGTTCCTTCTCCGGTAGCTCTCTATTTCTTCTTCTACCATCTCAGCAGCCGATTTTTCATATTTTCCAGTTGTCGAATGCTTTAGGATTGCTGTTAATCCTTTCTTTACTTTATTCATCATTACTGTCAGTTCGTCTTTCATCTGCACTGATATGAACGAAACTTCACCAGAATACTAATGACCCAATACCTAGCCGGTGACAATATATTTATGAAACTGCATTTACACATTCAATGCAGAATCTAATTTGCCCCCAAAATACTTAACAAGAAAGTTAGTCGCGCGGAAACTAAAACTTACTGTTTGATATATCGGCTCATACAGATTAAATCGTTCGCACAGATGATATAACGTTGTTTTAATGAATTCATAACTCTCGAGCAATGTTTCACGTGCAGCGTAAAATATTTTCATGGCGATATTTTTTTTAAAACGAGATACATACGTGCCGATGTATAGCTCGTAGATTGCGAATCACGTAATTACTAAATAACACACTTATTTATTGAAGCTTTCAGAATTGCAACACACATCGCAAATATAACAAAACACACTCGTCACAAGTTTCATTAAGTTCATTCTATGTTTCAAATACATACCGACTTCAATTGCATGAAGCAGAACATTTTCCAGGTATTCCGATAATAACGTCCACGGCGATAATTCTATGTATAATATCGGTAACGTCAATAATAACAAGAATGACGATAATATGGAAAATTCCAATAGTATCGATATTGTAAATTTTGATAATATTGGAAATGTAGATAATATTGAAAACTTTGACTATAACGAAAATTTATATAATACGATAAGTTATTTTTCATGTCGATAATTGTCGATTAATCAAAATATATAACAGTCCTACCCAGAACCCAGAACCCAGCAAATCGAAAAACAATTGCAGCAGTCAGTAGAAAATAAGACACAAGACCCCTTGCACACAGGCTCGTGCAACCAATCCAAAAATGAGTATAGTCCATTCACGGTTACTTCCAACTTTTCTGAAGCACTCATAAAGTTTTCCTTCCAGGTTATTCCTCCGCCTCATGCCAGCAAAGCTAAACTTAAGTCACCAAAGTGGCAACGCACCGTATTCGTGCACCCTCAGTCTACTGATATTTTGCATAAGAACTATTTCCTATTTGTAAAAAATTAAGGATGAATTGCCAGTAGTTCTACGTTTTATCTTACATCTCTTTATTAACAATGCCAAAATGTAATGCCAATGGCAGTTAGTAAAAGCGATGACGGGAGCCCACGAACAATCACAGTGACGTACAGTATTCATTAGGAGGGAGTATAATTATTACCTACTAAAACACCACACTGTCATAGTATCGTCTTTGTGCCCAACGGTCATACAGACATCAAAACCCCCCAAAAAACCGTGATCGGAATGGTCTATGCATAACGTTTTTAAGGACGAACTTTGAAACCTTTTAACTGGTCGCTATGAATATTTGGTGCATACGCAAGTAGTGTTATAGACAATACCAAACACATAATAAAGTTTAAAGCGTCTGATGCTTAGATTTTAAAAATAACAGCATTAAAAATCATTGCGTTAATACGCTTAGTTTTAATGCAATCATTAGATTATGTTGAACCAAACTTCTAAATCGGCAGTCTATAAAGAGAGCAAATAAATAGCCGGTTAATAGCCTATTTAANGATTATGTTGAACCAAACTTCTAAATCGGCAGTCTATAAAGAGAGCAAATAAATAGCCGGTTAATAGCCTATTTAAGTATCCGCACGAGGAGAAAAATTTATCTGAGAAATTAATTTTATGTATATTAATATGTGTAGTAAATTATTCATAACTGTCAGAAAAAATTTATTGTTATAAAATTCGGAGTGATCCAGCTGGGGATCATTGCACAGAATTTACAGTTTGGAGAGAAGTACTTATGAAAACAAGTACAATTTTTTCAAATATACGTTATCAATAAACAGATTTCAACGACATTTCACGAAAATAATCAAACACAATATACTCAATTTTTTTTATTTTTGGTTAAAACTGACATTGCCAATAATTCTTAACTTCTTAATAGCACTAGTCGGCATAATTCTCAAAAGATGAACTTAATAAATTTATATAAGTAAAGTAACTTTTTACTTAAGCGTGTCCGAAAACCAATATTTATTAATCAATTCAAATATATAGCAAATATTAATGATTAAAATATTATTGTACCAAAATTTCGTAAACCATTTTAGAGACAAATGTTGATGTGTTTTCAAAACTCACTGGTAGACACTGATGTGTTAATTGTCCGTAAATTATTTTGTTAGTAGTCACTCAAAATGTATACATAATCAAACAAATGTACACAAGAATTCCTCAACTCTTGAAGAAAAATAATATTTGCTAAATAGTTTAACAATACACAAAGATAGAAATACATTGTTAAACAAAAACACCAAACATTAATATTTATATGACAAAAACACCTGAAGTAGAGTATATTGTAAATACACAGCTCAAAAAAGTTTTCCACCGCCTGTAACTTCTTTGCTTATGAAGGATGTTCGCTCGGACCGTAGGTGCATTACAAAGAAACATCGGAATGACAGTCGATGTGTTCTGTACAAACAGTGTGTTGGCTCATGAAGGATGTTAGCTCGGACCGTAGGTGCGTTACAAAGAAACATCGGCATGACAGTCATGGTATTCTGTACAGACAGTGTGTTGGCTCATGAAGGATGTTAGCTGGGGCAGTAGGTGTATTACAAAGAAACTTTTAGTTTGTGGATCAGATTATATATAATACCGAACAGCTTGCACTTTCTTAAATGCTCTATAGTTTCTATGAATTCTGCTTGGTTTTCTGAAATCAGATCTGTAATTTAATTCAATTCTCTTGAGAAAACGGCATGTTGCTCTCAACTTGAAATTACTTAAACGCTTGTGAGAATTCGTCGCAGAAATAAGTATAATGTCTAGCCAAGAGTAAGCGTCTAATCGCGCAGGCAAAAATCCTATTTCAAAAAATTTAGAATAGTGGAGAGAACAGTAAAAGTGCCGAGGAATTATAAACAATCTTGAAAGACTGTACGTAATAAGATTTCTCCAGGCATCGTGAATATAAAACTACGAATTATGAAACTCATGAAATAGCAAGAGAAAGATCGACGTTGGAGAAGGCGTTGGTTAAAGAAGTTTATTAATAAGGTTTCCTCTAGTCACTTAACCTTCAACACCGAAGAAAGGAGAACGTTTGGATCTCCGTTATGTGACGAGCTGTAAACACAATCACGTTTTAACCATCACTGGATGGTTTTCCGCTATTATGAGAAAATTATTGGTGTAATGTGTGAATTACTGATATTCCTGACTTGAGCACACACACAGCTGAAATAAATCTTGGAAACAACAATTTCATTGTAAATTAGATCAATATGTATGAAATTACAGTTTTATCACAGTAAAATATAATTTAAAATATTTAAAATATAAAAGGAATTCTATAAAATATATTTGGTATAGTAATGAAAAAATGATAATATTTGTGACATTGAAAATTTTTAAGTTTTTCAGATCATCCTTATAATACAGACAATTTTCAAACATATATAAAATTATAAAAAATTATTACACCTAACTTTTGTAAATTACTGTATCCTAGAAAGCAAGTGTTTCAATATTGTCGTAAATGTTTTGTTAAATTAAACTTTGAAAAGCAAATTGAATCATAATGACATAATAAAATAGTAGATAATATTAAATCTTTCAATGGTTATAAACTTCAAATTAAGACAAATGACACTAAAGAAATAGATAAATGAGTAAAAGTGCAGAACACACTATGTCAGTATCCGTACACCTTTGTGACTACGAAAGGATCAATGTCTCAGAATATAAGTGTGTTTTAACATTACACGAAGTTCGAATATATTATCGAAAGGAAAATTATCAGTGACCTAATTCCGTTAATATTTATATCGGGGTTGAGGTTTTTCCTGTATTTTTGCAGCCTCGGATATTTTGTCATTTCTTTTCGTAAATATTGTGACCACATTCTCAGTTTGTCACGATATTCTCTGAGTGGTTGAAGTGAATCTTAGTATAAGATTGCAACTGTAAAAAATATAAACAAATAAAGAGAGGGGTAAGGAATGAAGTATACTAACAGACTAAAAAATTCAGTAAGCAGGATTATTAGACTATTATTATGTTTATAACAAAGGAATTGTTATCACACTTAAAGTAACCGGAGCAGCAGGTTACGAATATATAACTCCATAATTTACCAATAACGATACGAAAATCGATTGTAAAGTTATTAATATTTTATTAATGCATTTTGAACACGGACGCATAGGTGACGGTCATAATCAACATCGACTCATTAAAATAATACATTTTAAAAACGTAGTGGCTGACGTTATTTTTAAAAGATAAATAGATAATTTACGACATAAAATTGCGGTTTTATAAACGTGGCTTTTCTTCATTTGTGTGATTCTCATGTCTTTTTGCAGGTGTACGCGTCATTATTTCCAAATAAATTAATTACCTGGACCCGGAAATATAATAAGACACGGCTCTGATTAAAGATGTATCCTAAGAAAGGAGAAGTGTCACCATAGAAGTCAGCTTCCTTCATATTTCATGTTCTGGTAAATGAAATGATAGCGAAAGTTTGCAGAGGGGAATTTCTTACCTGACACGCTGTATCGCAAGAAAGGGTGAGAAGGCTGCACACTCGTCTTCTCGCTGGAAAGGTTCTAAGGGATGGTTTAGGGCAGCAAGGAAACAATAGAATGCATTCTGGTGAAGTACCAGAGATCATAATGGATCACATAAATTAATTTCCGCTTAAATGTAGCCACTAATGCAACCATAGGAATTATTATACTAAAAAGCAATGCTTGTGTGTCTTCATTATGTATAATCTCTACCGAAGTCATTACACGAACAATGTTGTAAAGTATGAATTATATAACAAACATTTTAAGTACCATTTACTACAATTCATTCCTTTGCTATGTTTTAATGCATTTTAATAAGAATATGTAAATTTTTTTTAAATTTCTTTTTTTAATGATTTTACAGTTTCACCTGACTGAAATATGAGTAAAGTTATCAGGCCCATGACAATATTAATTTCACATTTGTCTGAAGAAAACCCAATGTTCATATAAGTAGATCCTAAGAAGGGCAATCAAAACGATCACACTGGGATAAATGTTTCGCTGAATCAAACAAAGCTCGTTTCGCGCAACCAAATTAATTGTTTGTATAGGGAAATTGAAATATTTTGTTNAATATTTAAAATATAAAAGGAATTCTATAAAATATATTTGGTATAGTAATGAAAAAATGATAATATTTGTGACATGGAAAATTTTTAAGTTTTTCAGATCATCCTTATAATACAGACAATTTTCAAACATACATAAAATTATAAAAAATTATTACACCTAACTTTTGTAAATTACTGTATCCTAGAAAGCAAGTGTTTCAATATTGTCNATAAAATTATAAAAAATTATTACACCTAACTTTTGTAAATTACTGTATCCTAGAAAGCAAGTGTTTCAATATTGTCGTAAATGTTTTGTTAAATTAAACTTTGAAAAGCAAATTGAATCATAATGACATAATAAAATAGTAGATAATATTAAATCTTTCAATGGTTATAAACTTCAAATTAAGACAAATGACACTAAAGAAATAGATAAATGAGTAAAAGTGCAGAACACACTATGTCAGTATCCGTACACCTTTGTGACTACGAAAGGATCAATGTCTCAGAATATAAGTGTGTTTTAACATTACACGAAGTTCGAATATATTATCGAAAGGAAAATTATCAGTGACCTAATTCCGTTAATATTTATATCGGGGTTGAGGTTTTTCCTGTATTTTTGCAGCCTCGGATATTTTGTCATTTCTTTTCGTAAATATTGTGACCACATTCTCAGTTTGTCACGATATTCTCTGAGTGGTTGAAGTGAATCTTAGTATAAGATTGCAACTGTAAAAAATATAAACAAATAAAGAGAGGGGTAAGGAATGAAGTATACTAACAGACTAAAAAATTCAGTAAGCAGGATTATTAGACTATTATTATGTTTATAACAAAGGAATTGTTATCACACTTAAAGTAACCGGAGCAGCAGGTTACGAATATATAACTCCATAATTTACCAATAACGATACGNAATTGTTATCACACTTAAAGTAACCGGAGCAGCAGGTTACGAATATATAACTCCATAATTTACCAATAACGATACGAAAATCGATTGTAAAGTTATTAATATTTTATTAATGAATTTTGAACACGGACGCATAGGTGACGGTCATAATCAACATCGACTCATTAAAATAATACATTTTAAAAACGTAGTGGCTGACGTTATTTTTAAAAGATAAATAGATAATTTACGACATAAAATTGCGGTTTTATAAACGTGGCTTTTCTTCATTTGTGTGATTCTCATGTCTTTTTGCAGGTGTACGCGTCATTATTTCCAAATAAATTAATTACCTGGACCCGGAAATATAATAAGACACGGCTCTGATTAAAGATGTATCCTAAGAAAGGAGAAGTGTCACCATAGAAGTCAGCTTCCTTCATATTTCATGTTCTGGTAAATGAAATGATAGCGAAAGTTTGCAGAGGGGAATTTCTTACCTGACACGCTGTATCGCAAGAAAGGGTGAGAAGGCTGCACACTCGTCTTCTCGCTGGAAAGGTTCTAAGGGATGGTTTAGGGCAGCAAGGAAACAATAGAATGCATTCTGGTGAAGTACCAGAGATCATAATGGATCACATAAATTAATTTCCGCTTAAATGTAGCCACTAATGCAACCATAGGAATTATTATACTAAAAAGCAATACTTGTGTGTCTTCATTATGTATAATCTCTACCGAAGTCATTACACGAACAATGTTGTAAAGTATGAATTATATAACAAACATTTTAAGTACCATTTACTACAATTCATTCCTTTGCTATGTTTTAATGCATTTTAATAAGAATATGTAAATTTTTTTTACATTTCTTTTTTAAATAATTTTACAGTTTCACCTGACTGAAATATGAGTAAAGTTATCAGGCCCATGACAATATTAATTTCACATTTGTCTGAAGAAAACCCAATGTTCATTTAAGTAGATCCTAAGAAGGGCAATCAAAACGATCACACTGGGATAAAGGTTTCGCTGAATCAAACAAAGCTCGTTTCGCGCAACCAAATTAATTGTTTGTATAGGGAAATTGAAATATTTTGTTNGTTTCGCTGAATCAAACAAAGCTCGTTTCGCGCAACCAAATTAATTGTTTGTATAGGGAAATTGAAATATTTTGTTGTTGTAACCAAATTAGTTGGTTGTTCTTATTTGGTTGCCCCGAACTAAACTTTGGTTGGTGTAACTAAATATTTATTTGACTATGCGTCCACTAAATAGTTTCAGTTAATATAAATAAAGAGGACTGCCTAACCGAGATTCAAACCCAGGTGGCTTGTGGCCGCGCGCTACGACCTAGCACTCTCATAAAAATTTACTTCACAATGTTTTTAAATGAATACCGCTCAAATACTGGACAACGTGCGCAAATAAATAGTTCAAGTTTTCTTTGGTTTTACGGTAGAACTTGTTTTATAAGGATGCCTATAACCTTATTAAGAATGAAAAAATGCACCAACAAAACCTTTTACAATCCAAACTGTCGCAAAAATGCAAACAAACTCTCGACCTGTGTTTTCAAACGAAGTCAATCAAATAAGTAGACAAACAAATATGTACAGTTGATCACACAACATATTTTGTTGGCAGTATGATTTCATTTGGCCAACACGATGAGGTTTTGTTTATTCAAACATATATTTTGTTAGATGAACAAAATTAATATTGTTGCTTTTCAAGTTTGGTTTACTCAGCTAAATATTTTGTTGGGGCAACTAAGTATACTTCTTTTTGGCCCTATACAAACTAATAATTTGTTGGCCTTTCTCTAAGAGCAAGTATGTACTTGTGAATAAATGAGGAACTAATGATGTGATGAACCCATAACATAAAGGGTGTAAGTAACAAAAAAATTAACAATTTATAATTGTACCATACATTGTTCAACATGTACGTATTGTCTGTAATGACATTTTTCTCGAATAAAAAAAATNCAATTTATAATTGTACCATACATTGTTCAACATGTACGTATTGTCTGTAATGACATTTTTCTCGAATAAAAAAAATGACTTGCACTTTATATTTTGAGAATAATTATATGTCAAATCCGAAATGGTTCTGTTTTGCTGCAGCGATATTAACAAATACTAACTGAGATGTACCAAAGAAAAAAAATTTCCAAGTATACTTATGTCGTGGGCTACCGCTTGACGTGTATGTTATCACCAAATAACAGTTCATGTATTTTTGAAAACTCTTCAAAATAAGCATTTTTAATTTTATTTTTTATAAAATACAAGAACTGTTACTTGGAGATTACATATGAATTTCGCGGTACCCGATCGCACTAGTTTTCGTTATAAATTTGTTCATCAGTATAACTAATTTAGTGCTTATTATTATAGTTGTAGCAAAACGGTGAAAAATTCGGATATGACATAAAATTATTAAAAAATTATTTAATGTATTTTTTTATTCCAGGAATATGGCATTACATACAATGCATGTAAGTTGAAGAATGTTTGGTACAATTATAAAATAATTATTTATTAGTATTCAACCCCTTTAAGCAGCTGGATGCCGCGCGTGTCAGGGTTAGGAAGGCCGTTCATTATTCTAGCCTAAAACACAGATGCTCTGCCTACAAATCGCAACCCTCCATCAATGCTACGGNAGGAAGGCCGTTCATTATTCTAGCCTAAAACACAGATGCTCTGCCTACAAATCGCAACCCTCCATCAATGCTACGGAACCCATGCAGAAAACAAACATTGCTTATTGCTGTACCCGTTGTGAAGCCCAGTTTCGATCGCTTTAACGTAACGTGGATAGCATTTCAACCGTCACGAGAGCTCAGTTCTGGCATTGAGTACTGTGTCCTTGTCGTTGGACGGAATGGCTTCGCGGGTTTGATTCCCGCAGTTATTGGTGTCACGTGGTGATGGCGGGGCGTGCACAGCATCAGTTACACACAAGAATAAACACGTAGGTGGTCGGTAAGGGCGGCCAATACCGGTTCCCGTGCTACTGGAACACGTGGATATAGTTATGGAGATCTTCATCAAGGAAAAAAAGTGTTAACAAACTGAGCATGTTGCGTCAGACTATAATTCTTCTAAAAATCCAAAAACGCAAGTACGAGAAACTTTCAGCAAGTGATTAATTTTGTTCGCGGGTTTGCAGTTCTGTAGCGGACGGGAGCAGACAACGTGTGGAACTGTGGCGCAAANAAGTGATTAATTTTGTTCGCGGGTTTGCAGTTCTGTAGCGGACGGGAGCAGACAACGTGTGGAACTGTGGCGCAAAATCTTACAAAACGTCTGCACACGCTGAGTCAGCGAGATCTCAAGAACGTGGTGGCGAAGCACGTGTATTTGTAATTACATAACTGTTGCGTTACCAACGCCAGCATTTTATGACAAGGGTAAGTCTTCGTTAAGAAGAATTGGAATATTGTTGGAAAAAATCTATTAGGTGAAACGATTCTAAGCAAAATGTTTAATAAACCAGGGCATATAATTAAATGTTACACTAAAAAGCAGTGCATTTTATATTCATAAAAACAACGAGTACGTAGAATACGTAATTATTTTATCCCGCAGTAGGTAGCGGGAAGAATGCACACAAGTTCAACACAGGTAAATTTCATTGCCGTTTCTTGCAGGTGTACAAACTCGCGCATGGTAAGATAAATAATCATGTCAATGATACAGTACATTTATGTATGTCTTCGCTAATTCCAAGGGCCGCTGTGGTGTAGTGCTAAGACTACTTGCCTCTCACCTGGGCAAACCGGACTCGGTTCCCGGCGAGGTCTCTCCCGGATTTCCGCATGTGGGAATCGTGCCGGACTATGCCACTGGTCGGTGGGTATTCTTGGGGATTCCCCATTTCTCCCCCCGCCTTTGCATACTGACACTTCACCATACTCACCTCACTTCGCCCTCGTCGGCTCTGAAGACCTCGCTGTTAAGAGTCGTCCTAATCTCCCGTCTCTCTCAATCCACTCATTTGACTCCAATAAATGACGAATCACGTGATGTGTCTGATGGTGCAGTGGTGTGACCTTTGTTGTTATGTGGAGGTAGTTTTCCGAGCTGGGGATGCTTCCCAACCCTCTCCGGGAAATACCGACCAATTTCCTAAACCCTTGTACACCCGATATTCAATTTATAGCTTCAGGTGTTGCAATAAAGAAATATTTGATGCACGCTGTAGGCCTTCTCTCAGTACTTGTGTTGTTGCCGCAGCCAAAGGTCTGTAGACTTTGTGTTCGGCTGTAGAACAAAGGCTCTAAGCCTCCCGGCGTAGAGTAATAGCCAACAAAAACATTCAAGTGCGTTATGTACACGACTTGTAACCTGCGTCTTAATGTGCTCATAGGCTACATGGTCGCTATCTGCCAATCCCGTAGCCCGACCCCCCATTCTTATTTTCTGACCTCCCCGCCATAAATTGTAACCGAATAATCATTTAATTTCTCGTGTAAAGCTCATCGCCATATGTAAATCACCGCCAGTGACAATTAAGTCTAAACAAAACTCATATCAGTCTCATTAATATTATTTTCGGTTTCGTATATTTTCCTACCTGGGCTTTCAAGTTTGCAGAAGTTGGAAAACACATCTTTATTTTTTCCAATTTAGAGCCAATTTTCGCTGTCATCTATTTATTTTCATACTTATTTTCAAAAAAATTTATATATGTATTTTCTGGATAATATTAAACTATGAAAATGTTGGTTCGATGAGGATTTTATTTTTAGTTAGCTATGAATTAATTATTGCTAGTCAGATCTGATCTCCACAAAAATACCTAATAATTTATAGTTGCACGCACGTGTGTATTTAATACATAAAAACGGCGAATATACTATATAGTCTGTTCACGGTTAATTTTGCAATTTGAAAGCCCTAATTAAGCTCTATTATTGTTTTTATTTTGTAGCCTTCTGCCATATGTTAAATTAACATATTTATGGGCCTCATGATTTTATTGATGCGCATGTCAGGTGAAAACGTGAAACTCTTAGACACCTAAATGTGTTACTATAGTCTTTTCGCGATTTATTTACGCTTTTTCAATTAAACCTTTCGAAAATCACCCCATGTATAACAAAATTTGTTTTCTAGATATCTCCTAAATCACAACCGTTATATTCTTATGTTAACATAAATCACAATTTTTTGGTTAAATTGGACTTTTACTTATATTTTATTTATAAAATATAATACTTCATTAATTATTAACATGATAAAACCAATTACAAAATAAGCTGTGTTGATAATTCTTAGTAACAAATAGCACCTTTGTGAAATATTATTACACTGGTTGCGCATGAATTCAGTTCGTTGTCCATTCGGTGTAATTTTCTAGAATTGGTTAGGCTTTGTTTGCATGAGGCGCAGGAATATCCTAAAAGTAGAACTTTGGCAGGGCTTCAGGAAAGTTACAAGTAGCCAGTGAATTAACTATAATATGACCGTTATTACACTAAGTTGCATGAAGCAGAAAAAT
The DNA here is from genome assembly GCA_002778355.1 of Clitarchus hookeri. NCBI lineage: Eukaryota > Metazoa > Arthropoda > Insecta > Phasmatodea > Phasmatidae > Clitarchus > Clitarchus hookeri. Next base: position 130,027 of record NQII01006037.1, read on the forward strand.
AATAAAGTCGATTTGCGATATATTAAAACATTACACTCGCAGTACAACGATAAGAATTGGAATTATTTGTTTTATTTCGCTGTCAATGTGATTGAAAGCCTGTTTGCCAGTGTGTATGTTAGCGTTGGTGTAATAAGCTGGTAGTGATCTTTTTTCGAGGGGTTGATTTCAAAAGTGCCAAGAATACCGTGAACAGCTTATAAACATTTACACCTCACGCATAAAAAGCTTACCCAAGTCCAGAGAAGTACAACAAAGGGACAAAGCACCACGTTCGTGCGCGTTCAATGTAGTTATGTTTCGCATAAGGACTATTTATTTCTAGGCATTACCAACACACCTATTCTATCACTGTTTATATCTATATTAATTATAAACAAGACATTTTAATTTATACATAAAATATGAATAAGCGTACAATTTAACAAAAAGAAAAGTAGATTTATGCTAGCGTAAGTAGAAAATCCATGTAATGCGTGGCATATAGTATTTATGAAACAACTAGAAACCTCATTCATGGAATAATTACTCCAAGGTTTGATTTAAAAAGTGAGAAGAACCCGCGAATAGACTATAGAAACAAATTTATAATAACCAGTTATGACCTGGACCGGTACGACGGTTTGCACATTGGCCATTGAACTTCGCAGTTTGCAGTACAAATCTAAAACTACCCACTCGTGCATAATGCACACAATTGTGTACACTGGATCAGAATTGTTTTGTAAGATGAGGGTAGAGAGAGATAAGTGAACATTTAGAAGCGCGCTGTAATGCGAACGTTTCGGAAACAGACGCAGTGGCAAGGAAGGCTCGGCGCGCTTGTTGACTCCCCCGGCGCGGTCGGGCGTGCTTCTTCCTCGGGAGATGCGTGCGCGCGTGTGGCCGCGGAGTTCCGCCTAGTGTACGCGGAATGTCGGCCACAATGTACCCAAGTAATGAGGTCTGTGTCACAACAAATCAGCCGGCTAAACGGAAACACAGCGGGCGCCGGCCTATGTTTGCGCCCAAACACCAGCGCTCGAAACATACACACCATTCCTCAACGGCAATTGTTTGCTTTGGCTTCTCTGTCCTCTGCAACACAACTCACTCTAGGTTCACAGGCTCTTCGCAACAGCAGGCGCACGTGATTCTATAGGCTGTTAGCGCTCAAGTGAGCACTTTTTGAAGCCATCTAATTCGGAATAATATATAACATATCTTAGCCTTAGACGTTGACTTTCAAGTCCTGTGAAATATGTGCACTGTATTTATCACTTACATGGCAATATTTATTTTCAAACGTAGTGGAAGAATAAAAAATGGCTGACAAGAAAAAGTAACTACGACCTCGAAAGTGCTCACATTTCCATGAACAGCCTCTATCTGAGATGATTCAGCCGTCCGGGAATCTCTCCCAATCTCTAGATACGCCACAATGATATATTTCTGAATTTTAACTTTACGGTGTACTGTAAAAAATATTTTGTAACCTGTACTGAGAAATTATTTGTAATTTTAAAAACGTTTGTACAGTACAAATTTTTTTTTTTAAGTGATAGTTCGTAAATTACAAGAGCCGTGTTTGTTATAGACATACGCGTATTTGCGAGCTTAGGTAAAATAGCGGACACTCAACAACATAAAACCATACATTGAAGTTTGTGCAACATGAAGGGGTAATGTAAAGTGCAGAAGCGTGCAGAAAGATACATAATGTAAGCGTATACAACTCTTACAACAACTCAAATAATTCTAATAAAACAAAGAAGACATCTTCATGATCATCTGGTTTAGTCAGTAGTTAACAGTATATATTGTCAAAAGTCAACTTGCTCATGTGGTTAAAGGTGCAAAAAAGTAACACAATGGATGTGGGACTGGATTTATATGCCGAGGTGGTGCAGCTTATTTAGAGATTACTTACATTTATATTGTTAATTTATTTATAATTAGTTTTCTAGTACGAAACAAAATATTATTTCCACTATTTTAAAAATGTAAGTTGAAATACAAGCGCATAATTGGTAATATTACAAATACGTGTTTAGTTGATTTTACAAGAAAACTTCTTGTAATTCTACAAAATATTTTCGTGGCAATTGGTTTCCAATATTTTTCTTTTAATAGTACAAAATGTATTTACAGTGTAGTAGCATAATTTAATTATATAAAAAAGTAAATTGCAATTACTCAGTTACCTACGGGATCTACAAATAAAATAAAGAAAAAAGTACTGAATTCTAAATTAACCTATTTGTAACCAACACAGTAGTGCAAAAACAAAGAAAATTAATTTCATTATAACACAAATCTCTATAATCCATTTAAATTCTAAACATAAAATCCTTTGACAATAATAAAATGTATACAATTTTTAATTATCATGCTTTGAGGCGCGATTTTAACACATTCAGTCCCTGTGGACATGTTTCACACTAAGCTAAAATTGGTCAAAATCAGTACTGTGACGTAAACACGAGTTCGTGGTTCAGTCGTTATGACTGCACTGCAGCGTCAGGCCAATAACTGCACTATAGTGTCAAGCCAATAACTAGTTAGGTGAAGCAGTAGTTTATACAGACATAACTCAATCTTAAAAATCCAAAAGTTCTATAAGTCTGGACATGTTTCACCTTAAGCTTCATGACCAATTGCTGAAGTAATACCGTAGATGACGCCATATTGTGTGCGTGGCTGAAAGTAAGCGTTGCTGCGCCAACAGTGCCACACGTTTCAAAGATGCAGTAGTCGATTCAGTAGATTTCCAATTAGCTACCGGAAATTGATTTTAGCCCATATCTGCGCATTGCTTAACTTAAAAACTGCCTATCAGTAAATGAGCAATTTCTGCAAAAAGTGTGAGCAAGTGAAGAGATTTGGGCGGCTCTTAACATCGAGGTCTTGAGAGCCGATGAGGGTGAAGTGAGGTGAGTATGGAGCAGCGCCAGAATGCAAGAAAGAAGGAAACAGGATATCCCGGGTATTGTCCGGCACGATCCCACATGCGTAAATCCGGGAGCGACTTGGCCGGGAATCGAGCCCGGTTCGCGTTGGTGCAAGCTGAGTTGTCTAACCACTACAACACCGTGGCCCCCTCGCAAAGCAAGTTTCCCACAGGCTAGTTTTCAGACTCCTACCTGTACACCTGCAGCTGTCCTTTGGTTATTTGCCGCTTGTCTTTGTGACAGATATTGAGGTGTTTGACTGGGTCTATTACAATTAAATTACTTTAGTACTAAACATCTGTGATTCGCGGGAAGGTACCTACGAATCGTAGTAAATTTATAATCGCGGAAATGAATCTCACTTAAAATATTTAAAAAATCACTACACGGGAACTCTTTCCGCAAAATTCTGGTGTCTCTTATAGAAGCAATCATGTTGGAGGCATAAAATAAAAGCAATTAAAAAAAATGTGGTTGTTATTTCTGTAGCCACCGAAATTCGCGTCAGTTTTTTTTTTCCACGAAGATACAAAATTGGCGCAAAAGTGAGGTAATTACAACTGCAAAGTTCTGTGTGATTTACGCACGGTTACGTGATATTACACCTATGTCAGTGTAAATTTCCTCATGTTGCTGAACGTGAACAATAAACAAATGAGGATAATAATACTTTTTGAACAATGAACTCAGTGTGATCTAACTATATAGATTTATCGAAGTTTTTAATTATAAATCGTTCCCCGCAAATTAAAAAATTAAGATTTCCTTGTACACGAAGTATTCCGGCAGATAGCGTTCATTATTGAAACAACCCGTCTAAGTAGAACGGGAGGAATCAACGGTGCCTCACTCGTCAATTTTATTTTTTTTTATATATNATAAATTTGAAAGCAGTAACAACCATAGAAGGAAAAATTAACTTTGGTTACAAATAGTTACAGTACATCTGCACATTTGCCCATCAGCAATACATTTCAAAAATTCATCAACAAATGTATATAATGGATAGGCCAGCCAGGTGGAGGTCTTAGAATGCGCATTCATTACCGACTGCAATTTATCGTTAGTATCTTGCCGCACAGAAGCTATGCTACAACCTGCCCTCAAGACTGGCACAGAAACTACCACGTCAACATTGTGCCTGTGAGCTCGGTGTTGTAGAACAAGGCCTTGCGGAAGGACGTATTCAGTCTGCGCAGTTTCTTCTGCGCAGTCAAAGTGGGTAGGCCGCCAAAGCTGCCTCCGCCCTACAGCTGAGGTAGGACAACGTCCGGTCACACTCCAGCGATGTTTGAACCAGCATGGCAAAACAAACGTGGCAGGCCGTCATTTCAATTTCCACCGAACACAACAACTTCATCGCCAGCCGTCGTCGTATGCGGCGTCGCGAGACGGCCGACATTACTGGCGCGGCCTGACCAGCTGTTCATTCCACGGGCGCTAGAAGCAGACTGCCAGGCCGGTGTGCGACGCCGTCAAGCACCCGACAAAGACGCGATAAGCCCCCACCTAGCGGCTAACAGACTAAGTCACACTACTCAAAAACTGTAATTATAAAACAAATAAATATAAAATATAAATCTAAACAAAACACCAATAAAAATTACAATGTTCCAACCGGTTGTAAATTATCACCACAAACACTTTACAGTTGATTGATTTAAAGTCTATAAACATTTATGCTTCACAGCGCTGTTGGCACAACAGGACTACCAACCGTAGCATTACGACACTAAAAGTTACTAAAATTCCACAGACCGCAGACCTGAGACGATAAAATCGTCTCATTATAAAATAAAACTATGACTTCAAGACAAATGCTGGAACAGAAACATCAATACTACTTCCTGAGTACCTGTGGTTTAAATCCGAAAAGAAAAGTTTTTCTTGGAAGAAACTCCATGGAAATTAAGGTAAGATTGGTTCAGATATTGGGGTTTCGTAGTGAAAATTAAATCGGAAGAAACTGATGACTGCGTGTAATGTTGTGCTTCCTGTTAGTAAGGCATTTAAACAAAGTCACTCGAATTACTATCAAATTATTCTATCCTCTATCTATACTGTTCGTGTTGTTGGCCGTTCATAGAAGATTCAGGACAACGTCCAAATTATCTGAAGCCCTGCCATAGTTCTGCTTCCAATATATTTCTCCTCCTCATGCAAGCAAAGCTTAACCGACTGTACAAGATTATACCAAAGGGCCAGTGCACCGCATTCGTGCGCACTTAGTGTAATAATATTTTGCATAAGAACTATTTCTTACTAGATATTACCAACACACTTATTTTCTTCATGTTTTATGTATGTTAATCATAAATGTAAAATATTATTCTTTACAGATAAAATAAAAGTAAAAGTTAAATTTTATAAAATACGTTTTTTTTATAGTACTTATAAAAGGCTTGTGATACTAAACATATTTAGAAACAAACCAAGCACGTCATACATGGGGTGATTATTCAAAGATTTAATCAAAAAAGTATGAAGAAACAATGAGTAATGCAATGGCCATTATACCAGATAAATTAAATGAAAAATATCCTAAAATGACATATTTCAAAACACCGTGATATAGGAACGTAGTATGACTAGAATAATGGTTCTACTTGTGTGCTCATTGTAGGTGGTTTGGTTAGTCGGCTTTCAAGGCCACTGGCGCATGCAACGTTTTTATGTTTATTATTAAGGAAATATTGCGCACCACATTTATTTACACACATTACAAGTTGTGCTAACGTGTATTTTTTAATTCTTAAATTGATTTTATTTCAGTTATTCTATTGAGAATAACCAATATTTTTTCTGATTTAAATATTAAAGTGNAATTGATTTTATTTCAGTTATTCTATTGAGAATAACCAATATTTTTTCTGATTTAAATATTAAAGTGCAAAAATTTAAATGTTATTTGGTCATTGTATATAAAAATGTATGTCCTAATAATGGCTTGAACTATTTAACAACATTTTTAAAA